>CBMN010002615.1:1701-15185 GCA_000582825.1 Hordeum pubiflorum | reverse complement strand
GGGGGGGGGGGGGGGGGGGGGGAGAGAGACCAAAATGTCTTACCTGAAGGGTATTGAGTTTCACACATAATTTTGGTACTGTCAAATTGTTCAATTTATTAGCCACCTTTTCTTCACGAACTGTAGGCTCAATAACTTTCCTTTTGCCAAATGGATTAACTGATTCCGCATAACGTGTCAAGACTGGCGCAATAGGAAGCAGGGTAGCTCTAGGAACTGCAATCGGCAAATAACAGATGAAGAAAAAACAGTTACTAATTACAAAACTAAGCAAAAGTAATTAATACAGTTTTTAGAAAACACAAAACTGATCCATGCTATTGTGCTTGATAAGTATTAACACATTGGTTAAAAGCAAAGAAGATGATGGTTGTAGCGGTAGCCCACAGCCTCTAGGATGTAGTAGGCAAATGTATCAATCTTTTGATTAGTTGATTCGGTTGATGTATATTTTCAGTTCTTTTTATCTGCGCAAAGTTAGGGACTACGACGACACAGGCATTTAAACAACTCACGCAATTAAAAAAAACTTCTATAGCAATGCATCAGCTTTTAACTTCCGTAGCAACACATGAGTATTTAGTTGGTATGTCTAATAATCCAAGTACTAATTCAAAATATGTACTGAAAACGGTACCACATGTGGCAAACTCATAATCTTTTCAAAGATACATGATGTTTCACATTAAATTACAATAGTCCTTCTTAAATTGCAAGAATACCAACACTGACAGATCTGTTAACAGTAAACCTAGTCACAAGGCTGCACAAGCAAGCATCAGTGTGGTGCCTAACAGTATGATGCCGACTCATTGTGGTCTTCGTTCTAAGATCAATTGAGGTCAACAGTTCACTTATAAAGTGAGCAGTTCCGTTAAAACACGTAATGTGATGAGATTAGGACTCATGTTGGTTACTTTCTGTCATACCTACTACAAATGTACTGTACAAATGAGACCTCGCGGGTCCAAGATAGGGCATTGGCATTTACGCAAATTAAGGCATACCTTGTTGGTTTTCCATGTGAAGCAAATAGACTTGAAGGCTGCTAGTGATTCCTATAAGCAGACTCCGCAGGTGGACAATATCCAGAGGTAGACTTGAGTTAAAAAATTGATCAATAGTCTGCACATAGAGTGATCACATAAGCCCCAAGCAAATATGAGTATTAACTGAATAAAAATAAGGAAAAATGTGAATTTGTAGTAGAACAGCCGTCAGAATTTTTTTGAAGAACTTCAACATTCAGCCAGTGACTGGAAATATTGAAGATTCTGCCTCCATACTGAACTTTCCAATATTAAGATTGCATTAAGGTCAGATAGCATATTTTGTAAGGGAAGCCCCAGCAGATCGAATGCATGGATACTTCAGCCGACCAGTGAATCCGTATCAGATACCATATCCGGTATCGATACGCCTCCGATACTCCTCCGATACGTATCAGTGGAGTATCCAAGAATAAAAGATTTAAAACAATTGCGATACTTCAAAGGATACTTTGTCAATACTTTTTGGATACGGCCCAGCCCGGTTAAGAGGTAACAAGCAACCCTATTACCCCGATGCCCCCCATCCTTTCCCTCCCAGGTTCTTTCCTCCCTCGATCCCTCCAGAGCTCACACCAGGCGGCAGCTGTGTACTCAGCAACTGCTCGCCCAGCGTCAGCGGTGGCGGCGGCTAGCCGGCGACGAGCTGGTCCTCCTTCCTCACCAACTTCCCCTCTCACGCAGGAGCCAGGTATGCACACTTCTCTTCTCTTCTTCTCCTGCTCAGCCAAGCACAAAACAAGCCAAAAACTGTGCCTTTGCCTAGTGGTTCAGCAAGTTTTGCTTCTTCGAGTGCAAGCACTAAAAAGAGGAGAGGAGATGGACCAAGTACTGCATTGGAGAAAGCTTGGCTAGATGATTTACGCAAGCAATTGGATGAAAAAATTGCAAGAACTTTTTATTCTGGAGGTATGCAAGTATGCAACAAATGTACAACCAAGTATTCTGGAGAGATGAAAAAAATAGTAAGACGTATCCCCGTATTGGCACTTTTTCAAAATGGCGAATTTACGTATCCGTATCGGTGCTTCGTTCCCCGGCAATATAACTAGGAACCTAATTCGTGTCTGTGGTGACAACCCAGGTGGTGGGATTGTACATCCACTCCCACAACCAAGTGAGCTAGACTTATTTCTAGTAATCACCGTGTTTACTAATAAGTTTGCACCATGTCATCCAAAAGCAAGAGATTCTTTTCGTCTCTTCATTTTCTTCAGAAATATAAAATATGGTGGTACATGAGATCATTAGAAGAAAAACTGACCTCCTCCACAATCCGGAAGACTTCAACCATAGAAGTTGCTAGTTTCCTGTGAACTGACAGAGGCTCCCAATCCTATGGACCAGAGATGAAACAACAGCCCGCATGAACAATTTGTCTTGGACACTTAAAAGAAGACAACCAAAATACACACAAAAGGCAAACAAAAGAAATTTATGATGCATAACAAAAGTCTTAAGTAAGAGTTAGCTATTAAAGAGGAATCTAAGAAAGAAAAAATTGAAGTCACCAACTAAAGAATGTCATATGGGCTACCGTCATCTTGTTGCGGATAGCAGTACTAGTTACAGAGTTGTGTCAATAACAACAACCATGTGTCTGATTATTACATATGTAGCACAAGTTCAGTTTTCTTGAAACCTACCATGTCAGTTTCAATAAAATCAACACTGAGCTATCCCACTAAGGTTGTTCAAATCTGACGTTGTAGTTAATATTATATGTTGTCAAAATAAATGAAGCTCGAATTTTCTTCTTTCTTGGCAAGATTCAACCTGATTGCAAGACTGTAACTACCAATTTAACATCATAAAATGCATTGAGCAAGCAATCAAGTTACTGTATGAACCATGTGGCACTAAAAATGAATGTGACCAAATTTGCACCAAACAATACCCGCATGCACAATTTTACACCATGCCAGTTTATACCAAAATCTACAGAGGAACTTTCCTATTTTCCATGTGAGCATCAATGCAAAGAAAATACAGAATCATTTTTAGGATATTCTAGCATAATTAACTATGCACTAAAAACCTTAGCAGTGAATTTTGCATTGGGTAACAAACCTCAATCTCAATGGTACGCTTTGTCCACTCCAAAACATTTTCATGTTGAGCATGAAGCCACTGAAGAATGATGGGTGAAGAAAAACGATCTATCTGCTCAAAATTAAAAGGTGTCATTAGTCCAACATAATGTATCTGTGGAAATGACACTTGGCACACCAATAGTTTGAGCTAAACTAAAAACTAGGCCAAGTGATATCTCATTGTTGTACTTTAACCTTATAATAAATGGAAACGGATTGCTGTTGTGAGAAGTTGCTTGCAAGATATTTTGGAAGTTAAGTGCATGAAATTTGTTCCATGTGACTCCCAACTCAGATGCGTATAATTTTATTATATTTTTGCGAAAAGTGTATAAATAATTGTCTTGGCATTGTATTGTAATAAGATAAGGTTTCGGAGTTCTGGATAAACTACTAGGGAAGACATTGTGTTAAGATGATTGTGTCAAGAAACAGCAAGGCATCTACGAAATCAGGATAGCTTGGCAGTTTGAAGGCACAATAAAAAAGGTTCATAGTAGCTCATCAAACAACTGGTTTCCATAGTTCTACATTACTTTGGTACCATCGACTATGAAATTAGCAGAACAGATTAAACAAGATATTCCATGCTTACAAAAATCGCATCAGAGGGGTAGAGGGAGAAGATTATTTTAGACTCATTATGTCATTAAAAAAGGCCTAAATGTATAAAGCGTTCCTAAATATTTTTCAGAATAAAGAACACTTCCAAATATTATGTATCATGAGCACAAAGCACATCCTCATGCCTTACCATGTATGGTTTTAGGAAGTTGGACAATGAAGACCCAGCAGCTTCCCCGTACATCGAGTAAAGCTTCTGAGCTATACAGAGCTCAAAGCTGTTTGTTGCTCCCAGTATCTCTTTCAAGTTTTCTGAATGATCCCTCCCTTCCAGGAACAGTTCCTTCACACCAATGGTAGTAGCAAACACCATTACAAGTTGAACAATAAAAATATCGCAGCTGAACTGGACAAGGGAGTTTACTAACCAGTTGTTGGCCATAAAGTAGGTGAAAGACAGTTAGTGCTACTCTTCCAGCTTCAGGATAATACTTGTGAAGTACTGGGCTGAATGCAGAGCACTCTTTCTCCACTAATAGCTTTAGCTCACTTGCAAGCAATATCAATGGATGCTTAAATTCTGCTTTTGATTGGCCATCTGCTGAAATTAGGGCCTAATGAAGCATAATGGAAATATGAAACATTAAAAACCATGCTCTATTTTTTGCCAAATGTATTTGATAGTGGGACACAGGATGGTTTAACTCACATTCTTATATGCAGCTTGAATGGATCTGACAACGAGTATGTGGATCAACGTAGATTCTGGTGTACTGCCAAGCGGGGTCCCAATGAGCTGAAATAAATCCAAAATATATCAAAGCATTCCACTGTGAACCCTGAAAGCAACTTATGAGGCAAATTTGAGCGTCTTAATGGAACCAAAAATTATTAACGAGGCCTTGTTTGGATGGGACGGATCCCAGGCCATTCAAACAAGGCCTAATAAGGGGAACAAGAGAAGGTTAACATCCAACACACAAGATAGACTAACTGATGAGCCAAAACACCCCAAGTGACTTTAGATGACAAGAGGGATCAAACTGACAAAAAGGGAGCACTCGTGTCCGTGTTTTATTAACACTGTCAAAAGAATTTGACGGAATTGCTATGAGAAAGATCAATTCAGGCCTTCAGGATGATGATCGACATCTTATCTTAACTCCTCACAACATTGATTACATTATCAACCACGGTACAAACATGACTAGTGAACAATCTGATCCAAGTGAAACTTTTTTTGTTTCTTATCTTCTCACATTCTGTAGGTCATGACTAAAGTCTAAAGGTAGAAATATAAAGCAAAATGTGTGATCTACCACGTAACATTTTAAGGAAAATGTTTTTTTATAGGAACGTTCATGTACGGCTCGCCGGCAAGTATTTCCTAGTTTGAGCAAGTTGTAAACACTTCTTTTCTGAGAATTTCCCTGCTGAAGGGAGCTTAGTGTCAATTATCATGACTATGTGGGCCTTGCAGGGTATATATGACTGATAGTTTGGACTTAAATATGTTACATCAGCATTCAAAGATTATCTCTACTTATGTCAAACTAACACAAGAATATTTTTATTTAACCAGAATGGGTGAAGCACCGTAAGGGCAGGATGCATAATATACACTCGAGGAACTAGGTATCGATTTAATTAGAAAAATAGGCACGCTAATTCAGTTGGAGAGGACTCAGTCCTGGCCTCCTGGGTGATGGGATCGTGCATCCACTCCCCCGCCCAATTTAGCTAGGCTCTCCAGGTTAACGAGGGTGCATATATGAATAGAAGTACTTTAGGAGAATTAAAAAAAATCTAACCATGGCTTCCTCAGCATCATCAGTAAGATTTGCCGCCGAAAGTAACACCAAGTTCAGCATGCTCTCTAAGATTGAACAGTTAGCCTGTAACAGAAAGGCAAGATTAAGAAGCTCTTATGGCAAACTTTGTCGCAGCATTATACCAGTTTTGCGGGTTGGCTTCTGGTAATATAAATCGGAAGGGCCAACCCCCTTTTTTCCATATATAAAAAACTTTTAGAAAAAACAAATGCAAATCGGACTAAAACATTGTCGAAACTGACTAAGGTGAAGGCGATGCCTCATGAGACAAATAATAATGGATGGCTAACCAGCATCTGCAACTATCTTAAGTGTTTTGGACTCAAGTTTTTTCTCGAACATGCATTTGTCTAGAAGAGAAAATGTGACACGAAGTACAGGCAAAGGCTGGAAAGAACGAAAATCTAGAAAAACGATCCTAAAGCCTAACTAAAGAAAAATCAGCAGAGACACAGAAAACAGCCTACAGAAGAATTACAGCTGAGAAACAGAAAACTTATGTTTATTCGGCAATAAAAAAATTGGCGGACCATGATTATGATTCAAGAAACTATACTTCCATCATCTACTTGGCCTATGATAAATTTCTAACATGGACATGGATATAGACATTTGTCAAATCATAGGTCACAAGGCAGTCAGGTTAACTTCAACACCAGCCTGAACCAAAGAGTGCATCTAAGAAGTAATACAGATGACCTAGGCTATAATCATCTATTCATCCTTCATGAATTACAAAACAGTAACTAAATGATATAACTTGTGTTAACAGGTTTGGTAGAACATGAAGGCACGTCTAGCTATAAGTTGATGGCCTGATGGATTAAAAAAAATCCTCAGCTGAAACATTTAAGGATCCAAACAAGGGAGGTAACAAACCTGACTGAAGTATAAGTGATAATTCTTCAGTTGTCTATGGCACCACATGTTTATTTTAAGAAGGGCACTGTCCACCAAATTTAGAGCGCCGTTGCTGCCAAATCCTTCCACAGAACAAACAAAGCTATCTATATACAGCTCTGCTTCTCTAACATTATTATGTAATTTTAGTTTCTGTATCTGAAGGTCTGTCTGTTTCAGTAGAAGAATTTCCCCAGTTTGAGCAAACTAAACAGAAGGAAAATAACCATACAAATCAGTAAGACGTCACTGGCATGGCACTAGCACTAACAAAATGCTCTTGCCAAGAATAACATTTTGAAGAATGGAAGAAAGAAACCTTCCATGTAAGAAATGAAGTAAGCAGAGTAAAAACGAATTATTTTATTATCATTCACAAGACAATCGGTTGAACAATGAACTGTACCATTTGTTCAAAAATAAGTCTGAAAATATTTCTCAATTCTAAGTTGCTAAGTTCACCAAACAATATATGTCAATGCCATTCAACATGTTAGTAAATAACAGATCAGCAAATCCCTACTGCCCTTCAAAATAATACGAGTATAAAATTAGGTGCTTCTACAGCACTGGAAATGAAGATAACCTGATGGAGAACCTATACATTCACAATGCCGTCATTTTGGAAAATGACAGAAGATAATATCCTAAATGTCTACTACTATAAATATAACAGTTGGTGGCGCAGGCCCGTCTGCCACTCCCTTTGCTCTGACAAGTGGGACCCATGCAATTTTCTAAACTGCCCCTGAAGTTGAGTTGTTTTTGCCCACAAGAACCACCCAATCATGTGGCTTAAAACAGTATTTAGGTCACAATTTTTTATAGTACTATATTATCAGCCAAATTGTAGTCTATGCTATATATATATATATATATATATATATATATATATTGTCCAAGGCAAAAGTGAGTTCTGGTAGCGCCAATAAAAATATACTGTTTATATTCCTTCTATCTGTTTGTGACAAATGGATCTTCTGTAACTCCAAGTCTAACAGTATGCATGATTATAATGCCACAGTAACGGACGAGCAACTTGCTACTACAAAAGAAATGCCTATTATTCAACCCTGAACTCTGGCTAAAGTTCAGTTTTCAGCCTTGGACTCTAAAACCATTTTAGTTGCAAACCCAATCTACTGGAACATACTTTTCACCCACAGATGGTTCTGTGGGTGGTTTTAACTGACATGGATGCCATGTGTCCGCCACCTCACTGCCATGAACAAACAAATATTACGATGAAACACAATCTAAAACAAGCCCCGCCATTTGGATTAAATAATTCCACAATAAATGCTAGAGATGGAAGAAAAATTGTTAGGAACAGATGAATACATGGAACTTGGTGACATAGCAATGATTTGTGGACACGTCATCCAGGTCACCCAAAACCACTTGTGAAACTACCAGAGGGTGAAAAAAGCATGGTTTCAATAGTTGAAGGTTGTGAACCAACCAGTCTTGAGAGTTCAGAGTTGGAAATGAACTTTTGCCAGAGTTCAGGGTTGAAAAGTAGAATTCTTCCGATAGAAAATGGGGAACAAACATAGTAGTAATACCTTCTGGAAAAGCACCCAAGCATACAGGGCTTCATGCAGCTTTGGAGTAATGCCCAATATAGGCCAGGTCAGCTTCATTGTTTCAAGTATTTCATCAGCCTCCTGGTAGCAAACAGAATAACACTGTCAGGAACTCAAGATGCAACCTTTGACTTAATGGCACATTGTTGTTCAAGAACAATTCAGCTACATACGCAATAAAAGCAGGGTGTTTTTTTTCTAAGCATGCCAAAAAGAAAAACAAACCTCTACAAGTTGTCCATCCTCAAGAATATCGAAGACACTGGAGAGAAGTTTCTCATATAGCCTAGAATTAAAATGATAGCTCTGAGTCCAATGGTAGGTTTCGCCTTTAAGGCCGAACTTCTTTGGAGCTGCAGATAGTCTTGTGTTGTATCTTTCAATGATAGTCAAGACCTCAATACGCCCATCAGGAACACTCACAACCCAGTCCTGGAATAGTTTATGATGCAAATAAAGACACAACTCAATATCGAGACCAAGGCCAACTTGAAGAGAAGATTAAACAATTGATGTGGCATATGAGACACTAGTAACATTAATCAATACAAAATGATGCAAGATATGGACAATGGTACTTGCCTCTGTATTTTTTAGCTTGGAGAGAACTATCCGCAATGTTTCACTCATACTGCACTCACGAGATGCTGAGAACAGAAGTAATTCTTCTAGAACATTTGCCTGGACAGCAGAATTGTGAATAATAGTTTGAACAAGCATCCATGCTGTAGAGAGAAACAATTAAAGATTCTTGCCTGTCTTCTCTGCCATTGTACACGCAATCTTTCTGTTGGGAAATCAAATTTGCCAACAGAGCTTAAGAGTTGTAGTGATATGCAAGGCACGTCAAGTTGTCCCTGCACCATCTTCGAACCAATACGTCTTAAAGCTCTCTTAGCCAATGTATCCATAGACTCTGATATCTGAAAGAATGTGTTCTTATAGTGAGTTCTATCCACACTATCCCCTTGTATCATAATCAGGGAAACAGAATAAAAAAAAAGAAGTTCAAAATCACCAAGAACCCAAAATGAATGAACTTCACTTAGCTAGAACCTTCTGCCCTCGAATCACCACAGGAAAATTTAGAGTCCAAAAAACAAGAAGAAAATGGTATTTTAATGGGCAGATAAAAGGGAAAACAAATAGAGTCCTTCGATAATCTAATCTTCCTCAGATCATTAAAAGGGAAAACAAATAGAGTCCTTCGATGGTCTAATATTCCTCAGATCATTATGCAGTATGCACACTTCCAGTCCTCAATAAACATAGCGCATGGAATGAAGGGAGACCACATAAGTTTGGCATCATGTGAACATAAAGAACCTTGCTATCGTTGCCAGGTATTTCAAAAGCAAATCACAAAAGCTAGTTATTTTTAGTTAAACTAACAAAAAGACGGGATAGTACAGAAATTGGTGAAGGACCTTGCCTCCATTTGTACTCGGATCAAATCAAGATGCTGGGTATAATAATTTTCCATCTGAGGTGCTGAATTAGATCCTTCAGTCTTCAACCTCAAACCCTTCAAGAATTTAGGCTTCTTTTCTCTCTTCTCTTCAGCGAAGTACATTTTTCCACTGTTGGTTACATATCATTAAGGAAGAGATCACAACAACGAGTCAATGGTGTAAATATGAATATGCACATAGAATCGAGTTTATGTGTGAATTACCAGACAAATAGAGAGGCGAGAAGGACCTCGTAAGCTGTTTCTCTTAGATCATCATCAGACAATTCTTAAAGGTCGAATACAGAGTACATAATTAGTTCTACTTCCCCTTCGTAAAAAGAGGGGGGAGCGAAGCACAGCCCAAATGAAGCATTGACATTTGCCTACCTGCATTTAATCTAGGTAAACCTAGAGAAAGAAGATCCATTTCTTTGGCTTGCTGAGGAGACGTATTTGCCAAACTAAGATCCTTCAGAACATAAGATGCTCCCTGAATGTTAACTGCTACTTTAACAGAATCACTATGTTTCCTTGCTCTACTTGAGTTCTCTTCTGCAGGTGGTTCGGGTCCAATGTCCGGTGCTACTTTCTTTGGAGGAGAACCAGAGCCTTCTGGCCTTGAAAGAAGAAAATATGAGTTCCCTGACGGCGAGCTCGTCTGTTGAATGGAAGATTCTTAACAATTGCAGAAAAATTGCAAGCAGTAGTTCATGGATCATTAAACTGTTATTTAGCTTCTGGCATTTAATTGGTGAATTGCAAACCAAGGTGTAATGGGTTTATGTTTATCACTTTGTACAAAACATCAAACATGGTAGGGCAAGACGAGTAATTATTATCTTCATATAAAGTATTGTGCAGAAGCGTAACACGCGTATAAACCTCGAAAATCATGGAGGGCTGCTTAAATCTGGTAAAAATCTATTCTTCACATCAAAGGCTAGTCATCTCAAATTATGTAACTACAGTACCATACTACTTAGCGTTGAGGATGGATTCATGTCTAGCTGCATACAAACATTTGCACCATACAGCCCTGTTATTAATGTTTCTTTACCACAATGTGAATATGCTTCCATTAGACTTCAGCATCGGCTTAGAAGAGTCAAACTATGGCTCTGTAACGCTCATATTGCTGTTGTTGCACGCGATTTGAATGCATTCTTATAATAGTATTAACTGGAGGGGGGCAAACATTAGGATCACTCTTAGCTTCCATCCCCCCACCCGCTCCTAAGAATTTCTGTTGATATAGCACTGCTCATTTATTGACCAGGAGCAATTATCCACGAAACGAGGTGCCAGATCAAACTTGGGAGCTGAAATGGATGGGAAATTTGGAGCGGCCAGCTCAGACATACCATGATCGGGTACCTCCTGTCGTCAAAGTACCTCCTGGTGGCCTCCGAAGGGTCAAACTGCGCGCCTGATATTATATCAATAGAAACACACGCGCGCGCGCGCGCGCGCGCAACCGACAATTAGCTCGATTCAATTCATAATAAACGCTCCACCCGCACCGCACACACACGGCCGGGTACGGAGGGAGGGGGCAGGGGAGAGGCCGCCTTACCGGAGGCGACACAGTCGAGAGCGTAGTCTGCGCTGACGGCGTCGAGATCGACGCGGGAGAGGTCGACGGCGCGGCCGCCGGCGGAGGAGAGGAGGAAGCCCAGGAGGCGGCGCCGGTCGCGGCGGTACGCCTCCAGGAGCGACGCCGCCGAATCCATGGCTGCCGCTGCCGCCGCCGCCGCCGCCGCCGCCGCCGCGCGCAGAACCTCTCGAGGGTTTCGGGGATGTAGGCGGAGGAGGAGGGAGCGGGGGCGGAAAGCTGCGGGGTGCGGGTGCGGGTGCGAGTGCGGAGTGCACAGAGAAAGCAGCTGTGGGAGAAAAATAACGGAAGAATGGGGAGAGGGGTTTGGTCCGGCCGGCGTGGGGAACAAACGAGGGCGCACGCAATCGCGTGGGCGGAAACCGTCAAACGGTAACGACGATGGCAGCCGCCTCGTTCGGTCCTCGGCATCGGCCGTGAAGAGAGCACCCAAGACGGAAGACTAGTGGGTAGCACGAGCGACCGGCGTACCGGGTACGGCCGTCTTTCTCCTTTTGAATATTGTATTTCTTGCGGCAGCTTCTCACACACACACAAAAAAAAAGACAGAGTTTCAGTTACGAGACGACTACAACTTGTTTTGCAGACTCTACGCCATGGCTAGTCTGAAGACAGCTACCACCAACAACGTAACTACCAAGCAGCAAGAGCCTGTCCAAAACTAAGGAACATCACCGCATCTCGACCGATGCCGGTCATCTACGAAGACAACACCAACTCTAACTGAACTTTCCTCATTGACACACCATCCAACCTTGATGCCTAAAAGAAGGTGGCAAGTGGATGGCGGGACTTGGTCGGTCCACTAAAAGTCACCGATGGAACTGCAGAATCTTAGGAAACCTGTGTAGCACTAGCTCCCCTGCTGTTGCGAGGTTTCGGCCTCCTGAATCGCGCCCGGCGTGCAGTGTTTGTCCACAAGGTGGGTGATTTGAAAGAAGAAGATGCGGGGAGGTGATTTGAAATTCTGAATCACCTGGCGATTTGGGGTATATTCAATGCTGCTGGATCACAGACCAGCAGACAACCGTGGTCCTCCCTCGATGCGAGACTCCAGTCCAGAACGGCTACATGTCGAATATTCCACCTTTTTATTGAACACTCGACCATTCGAACCAATGCTTTTTGCCGATGTAATGCTTTATTACTTGAAGCGAAATTGCACCGCTAAAAGTTTCCCCCTACCACGGCAACCTGGTAAGAAAAGAGTATCAGTCAAGATCAGCAGCGCGGAGGAGAAACGCAAATAAGTTACCACACGAGATGCGTCATTGAGCAAACCATTTTACAGCCCAGAACTATCCCTAGCTTCTTTCATCAGCTGTTCAATTTGCTGTAAAATACGCATCAAACAAGGAATTTTGCAAGCACGGTCTGACAGACAGGAAGGGGGATATAGTATGAATCGCTCAAACATAATTATACAGCCCACTGAGTAACTAAGCATATAGTCCGAACTGCAGAGATACACCCCAGAACTAATTCCGTAATATGGACAGCACTTTAGTCACCTTTAAGACATGACAAGATTGACACTATCAGCACATTTGGGATACAAAAATTTACACCACATTAGCGGGGACTCAGGCGTGAAGTCGGAAACGATGGCATTCTCAAGTGTGATACATTTATACTTCTTCGCTTCCGCTGCTGCTGCCACCCTTCCGGATACTGAACTTGCACAGGGGGCATGTCGCGTTGATGTGCAGCCACTTGTCGATGCAGGCGCAGTGGAAATGGTGGCCACAAGGGAGTTCACGCAGCTCTGCACCATCGTCGTACGCTGAAATGCAAATGCAGCACTCCTGCATTCACAAGGTGAAGAATGAATGGATGAATTATTGGAGTAATGTCATAAAGCGCCATTTATGCAAACGATATGGCATGGTTCATAGACATCATAAACACTTATGCGCTCGCTGGCTTTTATAGTTTTATATAGGTTGGCAACATTGGCTGCAATAAAATGTTCCTGTTGAAAGTTAGAGAAAAACCAGCTAGAGCAACAACAGAATAGTAGTGCGGAAAATGATGTTATATCCTGGAGTGCACAGGTTTTACAGAAGCATGAATGCAGAAGTTCCCTACCATGAGCCATACAACAAGCAAATGGTTTGATGCTCGTAATTCTTATTGATGAAGACTAACTTAAGTCATGCAATGGCTAACATATTTTCCCAAACCAATAACTAAGTGCACCAAAGCCAGGTATTTCATTAGTATGAGCTGACTAAAACAGAATCATGGTTTTATTCCATCCCATTGATTGAACATGATTCAGTCATGATGAATGATGAACCAACAATACTACGTGAGATGGTCCAAAGTATAATACTCCCTCCATTCCTAAATATAAGTCTTTAGAGATTTCAATACGGACTACATATGGATGTAT
>CBMN010002610.1:0-10288 GCA_000582825.1 Hordeum pubiflorum | reverse complement strand
CTCTCTTTTCAACTCACGGGCCGTACTTTCCTGGAACTGGAAGAATCATGGGATTAGTTTTATTCAAATTTTCTCTAGAAAAATAATGCTTTCACGTGCTGCACACCAAGTCTTTGCCTTACTGTACATTTCTACTATATTAAAATAATGATTTGACTTTCTGCAAGGATATATTGTAGCATATCCACTGGAAAAAGTATCAGAGAGAATAAAGGCATATAAGATTGAAATAACTAAAAACATGAGCCTGAAATTGATACTGCAAGATAACTTGAACTTAGTTGGATCTGAAAAAGGTAGCAGATCTCCTAACACACTTCGATTCAGGCAGGAAACACAAGTCTTGTACTGGGAGCTCAACAAACTTTTCAAGACTAGTCTAATCTTGTTAGTCATTTCGTAAAACATTAGTTAATTAATAAACAACATAGGTTTATTAATAGTTAAGATATGAGAACTGATGTACACATGGGCACCCTGATGTTTTTGTCCTGGGTCGATATGAGAACTGATGTACACGTGGGCACCCTGACGTTTTTGTCCTGGGTCCGCCCCTGATGGGAAGAGAATTATAGCACGTTGTATCCAAGCAAAACTTGTCATGGCTTAATTTCTAAATTCTGGAAATATACCTGGGCAGAACTCTGAGCATCGCTCAGTTGCTGTTCTAGAACGTTAAAGTGGCCCTTCATACTAGCAGAACGAGACCTTTCTTCCTCAAGCTGCCTCAGTAATTCTCCCATTTTCTTCTCATGGGCTTTTGTTGTTTCAGCAAGAGTTTGCGTCGTTGAAAAGCTCTCAAGCTGTTGTTGCTACTATCAACAAATTTTGCGTTAGATCAGCAAACTTATTGGAAAGGAATTTTGCCTCGCAATGTTAGTACACGAGCATAGCATGAACCAAGGGGGGCACAGAAGATCTACCTTCTTTTCGTTTAGTGATGTTTCTAGACGAACAATTTTCTCAGATAAAACATTATTTTTGCCTTCCTTCTCTTCTAGCTCCTGCATCAATATTTTGATTGCATATTCAAATTGATGCTTTTCCTTCTCCAGATTCTGGGTAAGAATATCACTTGTTACATTTAGCTCTCTAAAATAAGTTGCTTTTGAACTGAAAGGGGCTGTTCTTGAATGTTCACAGCCAACCATTTTCCAGAAAGCACAAATAAATGCAGAGCTGTTTTTTCTTGGAAGAAACTACAACAAGGCAGAGCCCTATTGTGAATTTGTATCTCTCGTAGGAAGTAGTGGGTCATAGTTTAGTTAGGAAAAGGCAAATAAGATGGTTATATAATAATCAAAGTAGCCTCTACCAGATTTCAGGTAGATATTTGCTGCATAAAAAACCAGTAAAGAAAAAGAATATATATAATGCAAAGGACATAGTATACCTCGATTTGCATGCTAGAGGTCATTTTCAAGTCATTCAAGAATGTCTCTGACTCTTTCAACCTTTTCTCCATCTGCATTTTCTCTCTGTGTCCGAGCTTTTGCTGTCTCTCCATCTCCGATGTGAGATGATCAACCTCGTTTTCAATCTTCTTATATAGGGTTTCATAATCAACTTCCTCCTTTAACCTTATTGTGTTCACTATTTTCATAGCCTGAAAATCACAAATGAAGTAGTTTGTACAGTTTACAAGTGCAAGCAAAAGGAAACAAGATGAAGCAGTAGAACAGCAATCTCTCTGAACAAGAGCCAAATTCCAGTCTTAAATAGTCCAGGGAGGTTTTTGAAGAGGAGAGAACAAAGAGCAAGAAGTGGATTGGTCCGTCTCATGAACTAAGGCTCCAATATGATGCACTTGTGCACTGTGACCAAATTTAACAGCCCCTAGTTTCACTATAGCAATTTATATGACTGAAGCAATTGGGATGGCCAGCTCAATGTACAAGAAATCGTGTTATGTAAGCCAAGTATGTGGCTAAACATGATGTTCTGTGACTAGTTGAAATTTAAATATTAGACAACCACAATTGACTAGTGAGGAGGATAACGCTGACCTAACCTAAACTGTCAAAGATTAACTTCCCTAGAAGAGAAAGCCACATGTCATATTAGGAAGGCAAAAATGAGCAAAACTGAACTTACTCTTTGGCCGAACAAAACTGTGCTTGAAGTTTCTGAGTAATGCCTTGCAGATGGACCTATTGTCACAACAAGGGAGGTCCTAGCAGTTCCTGCAAACAATTGTACGATTGAGCAGGTAAATTGCACGTGCAAGAAGAAAGTAACAATGATGTGACCCGCTAAAAATATTTTAAAACTGTGGCAATTGCTTCCAGCACAACTTTATTATTCTACTATTTAACATTATTAACTTCTCATGCCTTGGAAAACCCTCAAACATTATTAATAGTATGGCAAGAAGAAAGTAACAATGATGTAACCAGCCGTTCATACCTTGTAGTACACGCTCTCCACATGGTATTGTCTCAGAAAAATACCAAACGGACAAGCACTTATTTAACATTATTAACTTCTCATGCCTTGGAAACCCTCTAGTCTGAACTGCTTGCTTTCTATTCTGACAATTATGGCCTGGTATGGTCTAAGTTGTGAGGCTTCTTATGAAGACGTTGAACTACTTGGAAACAATCAAGGTTCGGACTAGAGACTAGGCAGCTGCAGGTACTGCCAATGTTCAGTTGCTACTGCCGGAGTGCCGGCTGAGTGAGATGCTGTGTACGAGTTGGTTGTAGTGTGTGGGAGCCTGGGAGGGTTGGCCTAGATCCTAAACTTATACTATAACTTCCCCATCTACCAAAGCTTTTGCGTCTCCCCAAAGAAAGATAAAGACATTGAACTACATCTAACATGATTTGATTAGCAGATACATTATATTAACATGTTTATATACATTATTTTCTGTGCTATTCATTGTTTGATATAACAAGGTCAGGTATGGCACCAATTTCAGGTATCTAATTGTAGAAATGTGATATAATTATCTGCTATACTTGTTTTGTTAGGCAAGTTACTACACAAGGCATGTTATAGGTATTTGTTAGGAGCTTGAGACATGCAAGTGCACAGTCCATAGATTTAGCAAACATTATTATGTATGAAGAAACATGTCATAAAAGAGTAAGGAAATAACAGAGATTGGCACCTCCAAATGAATCACGAAGCATCCTTGTAAGCTTTGAATCTCTTGTTGGTATATGCGAACTATTTTCTGCTAGTGCATTAATGCACTTTCCCAGAGAAGATAACGAAAGATTAATGAACTTGGCTTCTTCAATCATGTGCCCTTCACTTCCTGAGAAACGAAACATAACAATGAGTGCAATGGAAGTATAAAGATGTTTGCATTATTTAATAATCAAAATTTTAATGTTAGAAATGTGAGTTTTACCAGATTTATCAATTCGTTCTGATCCAGCAAGGTCCACAATCAAGAGTTTGCTTTTCAGAACAAGTGGTAAATCACCCGGAAGAGTATATTCTGCATCACTAGGGATAGAGACAGTATTTTCTTCTTTTATTTTTAAACTTCTCTGTAGATGAATCTGAAAACAACATCAAATTTGCATAAGAAATCATTTAGTTATAGGACTTAACAAAAATGATCTTACACTAATGAGATAGCGATTCACCAACATACAATTAGAATAGCGTGACTGCGAGATGACTCGGTGTTCATCTTCGTATTAGCAGCATGACGATTCGTCTCACCAATTTGCAGAAGTTGAAAAATGTGTTCAAGATCTTTGATTTCAACTATCGCGGCACCTGGCAATGAAACTTCACCGGTTTTTGGATCCTCTACTATTGGAATATTAGTCTTCTCTGGGGCCAGTAAATCTTGAACAGATTCCAAGTATAGCTATAAATCAAGCGAACACAAGCATAAATATGACAGAATAAATAAAAACGATGAAACTGCTACTGGATCAAGGATTCAAAATATTTGGTGCCAGTTCGCCTAATTTCTGTCACACATCATATAAAAAGATATGCAGCCATCAGCAATCTACATCAGGTACAAAAAACACACTATACAACGGTTCATCTCCATGGTTGACGACCTCAAAGTAATTTTTTGGAACGTACGTGGCCTGAACAGCTTGGCCAAGCGTACGGCTATACATAGTGTGATCTCCACCATGCCTTGTATTGTATGTCTTCAAGAAACGAAACTAGCTTTGGTCTCGTCGGCTCTTGTCTTGGAAACCCTCGGTGCCCCCTTCGAGGATTTCTACTACCTCCCCGCGAGTGGCACGCGTGGTGGGATTCTGCTAGCGTGGCGGCGGACCGCCATCTCGCTCTCTAACCCCATGATTGGTGATCACCATGTCTCGGCCATGGTCTCTCCGGTCTTGGGCGGTGCTCATTGGTGGATCTCGGGTGTCTATGGAACCCAAGGTACCCCTGAGAAGCTCGTGTTCATCTCCGAGCTTCAAGATCTCCGGGCCTCTATTTCTGGGCCTTGGCTTGTCGGAGGGGACTTCAACATGATCTCCTCCATCGCTGACAAGAACAATAACCGCCTCGACCATAGAACAATGAACCGTTTTCATCGCGGATTTGGCGTTGCGTGATATCTATCTGCACGGCCGACGCTACACATGGTCTAACGAACAGCAGAACCCGACGCTTGTCAGAAATGATCGCATGCTATGCACCCCGGACTGGGACACGGCGCACCCCTCCTGCCTCCTGCATTGCCTTGCCTCGGCGGCCTCGGATCATTGCCCACTTGTGATCGACTGCTCTGCTCGATCCTATGGTTCCAGAAGGTTCCACTTCCAGAGCTACTGGCCCAATCTAGAGGGCTTTCAGCAAGTGGTGACAGGGGCCTGGGCCTCCACGGACCCGGAGCCCGACCCCTTTAGACGCATCTTCGCGCGACTCAAGGCCGTCGCGTGTCACCTCCAGGGATGGAGTGTACGTACCGGGATTTCCACTCGACTTGCGATGACCCGCGAGCTCATCCTTTGTTTCGATGTGGCCCAAGATGTGCGGCAGTTATCGCCCGCGGAAGCGTGGCTGCGACGCGAGTTGAAACATGCATACCTCTGCTTGGCCTCTCTTGAGCGAACCATTGCGAGGAAATGTGCTCGGTTTGCATGGTTGAAGCACGGGGAATCTTGCTCCGCTTTCTCCAAGATCAGTGCTGCTCACCGGAGAAACAAAAACCGCATCTTAGAGCTTCATGATGGCAGCGTGCGCATCACTGGCGACATCGACATGGCCAAGGCTGCCTTCGACCACTTCTCTTCTATCCTCGGGTCCCACTCCGAGCGTGCTCACTCCATCAACCTCTTGGCCATCGACTCCCGCGTTTTTGATCTCTTCGAGCTCGATCGGCCCTTCACGGAGGCTGAGGTTTGGGAGGCCATTAAGAAAATGCCCTCCGGCAAGGCACCTGGCCCCGACGGCTTCACGACTGAGTTCCTTCGCGTGTGTTGGGAGACGATCAAGCATGACTTCATGGAAGCGTTTGACAAACTCTACTCGCTCAATGGGCGCGCCTTCCAAAAGCTGAACGAGGCCTTGATCACCCTCCTTCCAAAGAAAGCGGATGCTACCACGCTCTCGGATTACCGTCCCATTAGCCTGATTCACCTATTCGCCAAGCTTTTTGCGAAGGTGTTGTCTTTGAGGCTAGGGCCACGGCTTGGCGAGATTGTTTCTTCAAACCAAAGTGCCTTCATCGCGAGGCGATCCATCCATGACAACTTTATGCTCGTGCAACAAACGGCAAGGCAACTCCACAGTCTCAAGTTCCCGCGAGTGCTTCTCAAGCTCGACATCGCGCGGGCCTTCGACTCGGTTTCCTGGCCATTCCTTCTTGAGGTTCTCGAGCATCTAGGCTTCAGGCGTCGCTGACGTGAATGGGTCTCGATCCTTCTTTGCACCGCCTCCACTCGGGTGCTCATGAATGGCACTGCCGGACCTCCCATTCTCCATGCATATGGGCTACGACAGGGTGACCCCATATCACCGATGCTTTTCACCATCTTCATCGACACCCTAAACTCCCTTCTTCAGCGTGCCACTCAAGTTGGGGTCCTACGGTGCCTGACTCCCCATCACGCCGCCTCTAGTGTCTCCCTCTTCGCGGACGATGTGGTCATTTTCTGCCACCCCGACTCAGATGAGTTGCTCTCTGTGCGAGCGTTACTCAACACCTTTGGAGTGGCTTCCGGCCTCCGCATCAACACAACAAATGCTCGGCCACGCCAATTCAATGCACACCACCGGTTTCGGAGAGTATCATAGATGACCTTGCTTGCTCCATCGTGCCATTCCCTATTCAGTACCTACGCCTTCCGCTGTCCATTCGGAAAGTCTCCTCCTCCCAGCTTCTCCCCCTTGTGGAGAAGCTCCTCAAGAAGCTTGCAACCTGGTAGGCATCCATGTTCTCGTGGTGAGCGGCTTGCACTCGTCCAACATGTGCTTTCAGCCATGCCTGTCCACATCATGTTGGCGCTGGCTCTATCACCACCCATCCTCAAGAAGGTTCGCCGCATCATCAGAGACTTCCTGTGGCATGGCCAGAAGGACCCCAGCAGGGGTGCCTGTCTGGTTAACTGGCCCAAGGTCTGTCGGCCTATCGAGCTGGGAGGGTTAGGCATGTGTGACCTTGAGCGCACGGGTGTCTCCCTCCGCATTCGGTGGCTCTGGCTGCAAGCCACGGATCCAACCCGGTCATGGTCTCACTTGCCCCTGCCTCACGACCCCGAGGTCCTGAACTTCTTTCGTGCTTCGACGCGCTGGACTCTGGGAGATGGCCATTCCTGCAAGTTCTGGACGGACCCCTGGCTCCATGGCCAATCTATTGACCTCATGGCTCCCTCTCTTGCCGCCCTTGTCCCGCGCCGACGCAAGCGTAGTTGCACCGTGAGGGAAGGTCTCTCGGACCGAACCTGGATCCAGGACATCCGTGGGGCTCTTGGGCCGGCGGCCCTGGTTGATTACGTTGACATTTGGCGGCTCCTACAACATGTGACACTCTGAGCAGCCCGACACCCTCGTCCGGCGGTGGACGAGCTCTAGCTCATACACCGCGGCCTCCTGCTACAAAAGCTTTGATCCTTGGCAGCACGACCACCCCCTGGTGGAAGCTAATCTGGAGAAGTTGGGCCCCCTGAGCGTCAAGTTTTTCCTCTGGCTTGCGGCCCAATATCGTTGCTGGACGACAGACCGGCTAGCTTGCCATGGACTCCACCACGACCCCATCTGCATCCTCTGCTGTCAGGAACCAGAGACCCTTGATCATCTCCTGGTTGGTTGCGTCTTCGCACGGACGACCTGGCATGAGGTGCTATCCTGGTGCCGCCTCACCGCCCCCCTCCCCCCCCCGATGGCTCCATGGGTTTCTTCGAGTGGCTGGCGGCCCAAGTCCACTCCTCCCCCACGACCCTACGCAAGGGTTTTGCTTCGTTGGCAATCGTCACCGCTTGGTCTATCTGGAAACATCGCAACGCCAGCACTTTCGATGGCCTACAACCATCCACCACACGTCTTCTAATCACTATCCAAGACGAAGCGCGCGAATGGGCTACTGCCGGCGCGAAGGGACTGCAGGCGATCATCCATGTAACTTGAACTCTTGTTCTTGGGGCTGGGCAACCCCCTTCTCTTTTGCCCGACCTGTACCCCTCTACGCCTTCTTGTGTACGTAGTCGGGTGCAGCCCCTGTAACTCTCTGTAACACCCTTTCCCTATCAATGCAATGATATGCTGCCGAGCGTATTCCGGAAGAAAAAAACGGTTCATCTCATTCATGTCATGTAATTCATTCTAGCATGATACTTTGCGTTTGTATTGCCCAATGGATAGGTGGAGACAGGAGCCAAACTAGTGAAAATAGTCAAATTGATGTTGTTATACATAACCTATTTTAATGTAATATATTACTACAAATATGCCTTCAAACTCATAAGGTCAGCTTGCAAAAGTCAAGCTATTCCATTAATTTATTAAAATTGACTACATGAACATGCAACTCAATAGTCACCATTCATGTCAACGACTCAAGTAATCACATAAATGTTCATTCTTGATCCAACAGCCACACCAACCTCTAGGATGTCTTTAAAGTCAAAAGGTCAGTTTGCAACATGCTATCATTTATCAATTCAAATTAACTAACCAAACATGCAACTCGATGGTCACAGTTATGTCAATAACTTGATGTATGTGTGGTAATAATCATACAAGTTTTACATGGTCATTCGTTCGAGAACCACACCTACCTGGATAATAGGTCCTTACTAGAAATTGGAAACTATTTAGCTATCAATGCAAAAAAAATGCCGATATGAAATGGTGAAATATGTATAAGAAAAGTAAGGTTGGTAATCGTGAATTGAACCTGGAGATATGATACAGCCACACTATCCAAAGACATGCTAGAAAGAATATGCTCCAACGCTCTGACCATTATACCACGTTCAGAAGGGTCGTCTTTTCCAAGCTGACCAACCGTGTATGTCTTGCCAGTACCTGTTTGACCGTAAGCCATCACTGTCCCATTATATCCTTCTAATACACTCTGCAAAGGTTTACGATTCTATATTTTCTCAGGTCAAGATAGATAGATGACTTCATGTCTAATAATGTCTGAGTGAAATGATTGGTAAAAGTAGATTGTTAAGTGGCATGACGAATGAATTTTGTTGGAAGTTATCTACTGCTATCTAGCAATCACTTGTTGTGAAATACTTCCAGTTGGCGAAATATATTCCATCAGCATTCACTGAAAGATGGGATGCAGACTCATGATAAGTTCAAAACATGGCTACAGGAACAAAATTCCAATTTGGCAGCAAAAAACATGTATTTTAACTCACAAGCAACTACTACAAAGCATATAAAATCGTTGTAACCTAAGCAAAATAAATCTTAGCATCAAAGGTAGGCCAAACCAAAATGAAGGAGCACAATAATCTGCTTCGAGCAACAAAAAAACTACTGATAACTATCGTAGGGTATCTAAGAGATATATGTATATCTTTTTTATTTCCAAGAACTCAGCTGAAAACATTCTATCAGTGCTACAAGTCCTACAAAGTTATCGCAAATATTTAAGCATTAACAAATATAAGCAATCGTGATATTATTTTGCTCATGATTAATTATATGATGCGTGTTCAAACAACATACTGAAATACACGACTTGCCTCGACTACAGGCTTTGCGACGACCTCATATATACGTTTTTGTGAAGAATTTTCACCGAAGATCTCATCAAATTGATAGGATTCAGAAGCCCAATTATTTTTCTTAAGCTTCAGCTTCTTACACTGCAGACAACAAGATCAACAAAATCATAAAGACTTTACCCAATGTGATGATGCTAATAATGAAGCTTGGAGAGAAGAAAAGGATGGAGAGGGGCCTAACCTCGGGCTGCAACTCAACACAAGTATCAAAGTCGGCGCCCTGAGTTAATTCATCAGCGTTCTTCGGCCGGATCCTTAGCGCAACTCTCACTCTGCACAAGTCTGAGAAACACATCCTTTATCAGTTCTGGAAACATGGTTAGTACCCACAAAACGCCCTCGAATTAGCAAACAATGTTTGGCTTGGAGCAACCAACAACAAAGTACGCTCTACCGTGATAATCGCTGTTTTCTGGAATACTTGGAAAAGAAGGAATGCTGAAGCGTTTCGCAACGAAACATGGGGCATTCACTGCATTGCTAGAGCTGCAGCCGACAATCTAAAAAACACTCACAAGCAAACTCTGCTAAAGGATTTACCCCTATTATTTTGAGTTTGTCTGCGTTTCTTCAGTCCCCCCCCCCTCTGTAACCCTCTGCTACTCCTTGTAATTGTTCATGTCTCGGTAATATATGGTTCAGGCCGGCGTAAGCCCGCCGTTGACGCGTCAAAAAAAAAATTTAGCAAACGATAATGCTAACGCTGTGCCGCCATCACTGTATCTATCATGTTGTAACAGAAGAGCACTGGTAGAAAACCTGACCGAAATAAGCACATGTATTCAGGCAACGGCGGTTTGTTAGCAATAGCGATGCTGCGATGTGCGTCTCTCCGTTGCAGACATCATCCCCGTCCCATTTCAGCTCCAAATACAGTTCGATGTCGCAACGAACATCCCCTCAGAAACCGGCAAAGGGAACAGAGAAAACCCCTAGCCGCGCGCATGGGCGCGCTTCCTCCGATGCATCGCGGGGGAGGGAGCGGAGGCTTACCGGCGGCGGCGTCGTGGTCGGTGGCGGGGCGCGCGCGGGCCGGGGAGGGAGGGCGGCGCGGGGCGACGGACTTGGAGCGCGCGGTGCTGCTGCCGCGGGGCCTGTCGGCGGGCCGC
>CBMN010002606.1:0-10372 GCA_000582825.1 Hordeum pubiflorum | reverse complement strand
CGCCCGCTCGGGCGACACGGGCGTCGGAATCGTAGACAACGCAGGGGCCTTCTCTCCGTCGATCACTCCTTCGCCTCTTGTCGCGCCCTGGACGCTAGATCCATTTGTCTCCGGGACGGTGGCGGCGGCTCCTTGAGGAGTTCGTCAGGCGTGATCAGCTGCTCGTCGGGCACGCGGCTATGAGGCAAGGTGGAGGAAGCAGCGGACGCGATGCTGCAGGCCAGAGGTAGAGGCGCGGCTAAGCCCGGCGGCGGCGGCGCTGAAACCAGCGTGTCTTGTGACGCTCGTGCATGATCTATTCAACCTTGGCCTCGTCTGGCCCGGAGGTTGACCCGCTCCATTCAATCATCGGGAGTCAGCCGGCGGTGTGGGGAGTGCTGGATCGACCAGAATAATGGTGGTTTTGGCCTTGCTATTCTTCAAACGCCAACTCGTTGATCGACCAAATTTGCCTCCTCGATTGGGCCGCCGTCGAGTTCCGTTCTTCCTCTCGGAGATATTCGCAGTTCGTCACAAGAGGCTACTGGATATCTAGGGCGAAATCGATGCGGTCGTGCGCACCCTTTTTGGGCGAGGCGCGAAGCTTCCTCTTCTGGTCGTCACCATGGGACATGTCTTCATATAGATTTCCATGGAACTGACAGAGATGGAGAAAGACATGACGGTTGCGATCGGAGGTTTGTTTTCAGCAGAGAGAGTGTTGGTTGAAGACGATGCAGCACAGATCCTTTTTGTGTGTCGGGCGTTCGACTACTTGCAGCAACAACCATGGCAAGCGGGGGTGACAACACAGGTGGACTGCATTTTTGGTGGTGCTCCTGGAGTACTGAGCCATGATTTCTAGGGTGAAAACCCAAGGTCTGTCCTTCATTGGTTGTACCTGACAATAACCTTTCTCAAGGCATTGTTTTAGAAACTCGATCTTTCTCCGGGGTGAAAACCCAAGATCTTCGATCGGGCGACCACAACGCTTATGCATTGTTTCCTTCTTGGAGGCGTTGCTTTTGGAGAGCCTAGTATGTAGTACAAGTGTTGTATTTGGTGTTGGTTATAGTGCTTTTGTTGCGAGCGGTTGTACAACGCGACGAGGCTTTTTTCTTTTTTTCTTTTTGTTCTTGGTTGTGTGCATCCTGGATATCTTCAGATATCTTGTTGGTCAAGAGACTGGGCATATCTCATATCTCGCGATATTAATATATTTCCTTGTCAAAAAGAAATGTTGTTGCGAAACAACCCGAAAAGGCAACTCATATAATAGTTAGCTACGACCATTTACTATTTTATCATTGCTTGGTCCATCTTCTCTCGTAAAGTTTTTTTCGAGGTCGTGCTGCTGCAACTGGCTACTATGACTAACCATAGTGGAAGTAACGCAGGTAGTAACATAGATGCCACCTAAGCAAAAAATATGATGTGACAGCTAATTAATGAGGAGAGAGACAAATTGAGTAAGAACATGGTTAATAGTATAGCCAAGAGCCGGCTATATGGAGCTGCCATGTCACTTATATATAGCCAACCTAATAGCCCACACGTACAATAGTTAGTCATACTAGTATGTCATACAATTAATATATGAACCACTTTCTTCTCTCACAAAGGTTCTTGGTTCTCGTGCTACAGCCGGCTGCAAGCTTGTAGCCCGCTTCTCTCCTCTCTTCTCTCTTCTCTCCTCCAACTAGGCACAAATCTGATGTGGCAACTCTTATACCCCGCTTACGACACTCTATTGTACTTGCTCTAATATAGCTAGTTACTCAAGACCAGATGAATAACATCACACTTATCAAGACAAGATGAGTTTATAAATTAATAAATGAAGTGTTGCATGACACACACATAAGTTAGGTCCACTATAGGGGTAATAACATGTGCTTGTTACTAATCTAAGTTACTCTCCAGTGTGGGTATTCTAACACATCTCACTTGTTTTATCTTTAATCTTCTCTCCTCCAACTAAGCATAAATAAGCATAAATGTTATATTTAAATTCTCATAGCCGGATGCAATGGCTACGGCGTTGCTCTCATTCGTGTGTGGGCTGCCCGTGACCGTTCTGCCTGGTGGGCCTTTGTTCCTAATCGTCTCTCCTCAGCTATCGCAGCATGTCTGAAGCATTCAAACCTCCTTGGTGCCGTGCATCGTGCATGCATGGCCATGGCTAAAAACAGGAGCTAAAAACAGGGCCATGGCAGTGCAGAAATGGCGCCGCGGCCGCGGCCGAGGCTTCCTCCCCACCCCTCCTCCATCTTCCCCGGTCGAGCTATTAATATTCCCACGCCTCGCGCTCGCCTCTCGATCTTTCCTCCCACCTCGCTCCACCAACCCTCCTTCTCGATCCATCGATTCATCAGCCAGAGCTCGATCGCCGTCGTCCGGAACACGAGTGGCAATGGGGTTCACGGCGCGGCCCGCGGTGTGCATCGTCGGCATCCTCCTCCTGGCGGCGGCGGCGCAGGCGCAGGTGGAGGTGGAGGTGCCGGAGTCGTGCGCGAACCCGGTGAGCGTGGAGGCGGCGTGCCGGGGGGCGTCGGACACGCACCACGGCGTGGAGTACGAGCACTGCGTGCGCTCCCTGAACGCGGACCCGCGCAGCGCCGAGGCGTCCGCCAGCGCCGGCATCCACGGGCTGGCGATGCTGGCGACCCGGATCGCCGTCGACCACGCCGCCAGCACGGAGGCCAAGATCGAGGACCTGGCGGAGATCGAGGCCGAGGACGCCGGCTCCGACCCGGCCCGCCGCGCCCGGTTCGACCACTGCCTGGAGCAGTACGGCGGCGCCGCCGACCTGCTCCGCGACGCGCTGGACAACCTGCAGGCCAACGTGTACGGCCTCGCCATGCAGCAGCTCATGGAGGCGCTGGGCGCGTCCGAGAGATGCGAGGACGCATGGAGGGGCACCCCGGCGCGCGGCGTCCCCGTCGCCGCCCACGACCGCGAGTACGGCCGCATGGCCCACATCGCCATCGGTTTCACCCACGCCGCCGCCGCCTGATCGATCATCGATCGCCTCCGTACATGGATCGTCGTCGTCCTCTTGCATGCATGGACTGGAATTCTTCATCACCGTATCACCCATCATTCATTATTGATTACACTACTTACTATCATATGTAATCATGTGTAGTTGGAACCATGTTTTTCCTTCCTCTTCTTCTTTTCTACATCTTCGATTAATTATATTGTCCATCAAAGCAAATATTGTAGACCATGATTTACCCATCATCAGATTATAAATAAAGCAATGATGATAATAACAAGATGAACTTACTGATCACCTCTGCTTTCTCTGCCTATACAAAGAAGTTTTTTTTTTTTTGAAACGTGTGTACAAAGATGAATCTGTGTACTACTAGTATGTATCTCATTTAATGGGAGTTTGTTTTACTGCTACCACTGATTTGACTGGTGAAACCAGAATATGTGTGTTGGCACACACAACCAGGCATACGAATTATAGTTCTTTGCAGGAAAATTTTCAATGATTTAGTTCGTAAAAAAATCCTGACAGGAATCATCCCTCTAAAAGCAGATCCTGACAAAAATAATGTATGGATGGACACTAGTACTGCCATTGGAACTGAGATTCAGATGATTTGCCTTGAGAATCTCTGAGTTTGACAGGAAGAGTAGCTTAACGGAGTAGCCTTTGGTTTCAGTTGCAAGCCACAGCCTCAAACATGCAACTCCATCTTCCTCGCACGCTTCACCAACCATATCCTCCTCCAACATGTCTCTTCCTCTCACTATATGTATAGCAGAAAGCAATGTGGCCGCTGCATGCCCCGAGTAGAGGAGGCGAAGCGAAGATGTCGCCGCCGCCTAGCAACCTCCTCCTCCTCTCCTCCGCCGCCCTCTTCCTCCTGCCACCTATAACGATGTCCTCCACCGCCGCCGTCATCCGGCTCCCCTACGGCGACGACATCGTTGCTGAGACTTGCCAGAGATGCGGCGAGAGCGACCGCAACATTGACTACGCCCTTTGCGTCGCCTCCCTCTCAGCCGACCCCTCTAGCCGCGACGCCGACCTCTACGGGCTTGCGCTCATCTCGGCCAAGCTGGTGCGGGCGGGGGTGGCGGGCATGGACTCCGGCATGGCAGCGCTCTGGAGCAAGGAGGCGACGGGGTCAACAAGGTGGTCCTGCCTCAACGCCTGCATTGATGTGTTCCGCGACGCCATGGCCGACCTCGACGACTCCATCACCGCCATCGAGGACGGGAGGTATGATGAGGCCAAGACGAAGATGTCCGCCACCACCGACGCGCCTGTGACCTGCAGCGACGAGTTCAAGGAGCAGGGCTTGCCGCCGCCCATGGAAGGGGAGAGCCGGCTCCTATTCCAGCACGCCGTCATCTCCCTCGCCATCATGTCATTACTCTGAATAACAGATTATCACGCAAATGTCACTAGTATATATTGCTCTATTCAAGTATGTAATATAACTCTTTTCATAATCTGTGTTGCAAGCGACAGAGGAAGTATGCAGTATGTATACACGTATCAGGATACCTGTTACAGTCGTGGAAAGGAACGTGTCAATGTAACTGACATGTTACTTCATCTTCATTTATCAAAGACAACTCGTACAAATCTAATCTCGCATGTCAAATATACAACAAAAAATGCCAACTCCCATGTAAACTCTTTTACACACGTCCAGCCTTCAAGAATCATGCCAGATCGGTTCACCTCAGACGCACGCTCCAATCACCCTTCGAGATCAACGGTCCACGATCATGTTACGAGTTATTCTTTGGTTAACTTCAAGCGTGGTACAACGTTCATCGATTGCAGTTCCTGAAAAAGACGACCAAACGACGCAATGAGATGAAGTTCAACATATATGTCAGGATTTAAGCGTGCAGCAGCACTGGTCCTAGAAATATTGTTTCAGAATCTAATAAGGTTTCGTTTCAGAACTACTTAGTTTGGGTATTGATGGGCAATGGAAATTTCTGCAGGTAGATTTACAAATAAGGTTTTTCAGAGGTGCACAAGCAACTTAAAAGGGGAGGATTGTCTGAGCAACAAAAAATAGGCAAACGGTTTGGCTTCAGGCCCTTAACTAGGAGACGGTAGGTAAAATCCCAAGAAAACAGTTGATAATGGTCGCCAAATGAACCATTCTCACATCCCCATTGTGCGGTACCTGAAACAAAAGCTTGCAGGCATATTGCATCCTCACTTGGGCCATATTTTCCCCATTTCTGCAGAATGAACAGAAGGAAGTCTTGCGTTTATGGTTGTAGTAGCCCAACAAACCGCATGTTCCGCAAACCTGGAGAACATGAGCAACCACAATTAAGATGGATGACAATCTTTCAGAGTTCTGGCACGCAACTATTCTTTGCTTTTAATGCCAGATTAGCCAATCAACCATGAGTAAGACTACGGATGCGACGACACCAACAACAATAGTATGCATACTTATGCTCCTTGCATGATACCAGTGGTCAAACGTACTGAAAGCATCAGAATCTGCTTCAGAGAATACCTGCACTTTATATGGGTCACTGCAGAGTAGGAGACGCTCAAATATTAGCATGCTGGCACCATGCGCAATTAAACAGTCACGCTCCATCTCACCAACACGCAGGCCTATGAAGAAAAACCATATTTTAAGACGAGGAACAAGATTCTCAACAGGAAACAGTAAGCTTAATACTCATTTAACCAGGGCATATATAAAGATTGGCCCCATGAAGATATATGTCTCAAGAGGATGGCCTAAAATGCCTGAAAATGGGGGAAACGGTCCGTTCTCAGGAACCCTGGCAGGGCCAGGCAGCAGGTGTTGAAGACGAATAACAATTTTGCATGATCAATTCCAGCCACAAAAATTCAAAAAATAAATACATCCAGTCACATCTTCTACCATGTGGTGAAAACTATCCCAATTAGAGAGTCTAATAGTTCAGGCTGGAGTAAACACACCCCTAGCATAGTTCAGCCTTGGGGGGCAACTAGGGGATCATCTTGACTTTTTCTCATTCATTATGGACTTAGATACATTTCTTCAGCAAATAATCACCCAACGTGTGGTAAAAATGCCGCAATGGGTAGAAATGGCAAAAAACTGTAGAAGAACAAGGAAGATGGCAGACCATTTTGTAATGCAAGGAAAGTCTCAAAATCTGTTTTCAGCACAAAAAGCTCAATGTCGATTTTTCATAACAGGACAAAACCAGACGGTTTTCAACCAGTTTTTATTTCATGAAATTTGGAATTTCAACCTTTCAAGATTTGAAGCTTCAGATACATCTAAGTACCAATAAGAAATTACATACATCCTGGGTACATAGCATATAACAGTATTCAAGGACAAAACCAGACGGTTTTCAACCAGTTTGACCAAAAACGGGCAAAAAATGCTAGATAGAAGTGTCTAACCATAGGCAGCCCCTTTTTGTATCTAAGTTTACATAGTCAATGCTATCATAAATGCATAAACAAATCTGATACATAGAAATTTTCTGTTAACTCAAGGTAAATGAAACAAATTAAGTTCTCATATTCTTCTTCTAATACAAAGTGACAGGCATTTACATGCAATCGAGAAAAAAATTAAGCTATCATATGACTTACTTTATTTGCATATTAGCTGTAGCATCATGGTTTCGAGTTCAGTTAAATCTAGCCGACACAGGATTGGAGTAACATAACAATATATAGTTCATCAGAACTTGATATAAGAAACACAACTGAGTACAATAAATCTTTTCCATGATAGTTGAAGCCATGCTTGACAAGAATAGAGCTAGTATGCAGTGGAAACAATCTTAAAGAATGATTGGAAAACCATTCAAGAAGAATAATCATAGAAATCAAAACAATGATATTACCTCATGTCTTCAACTTTATCAGCATTACCACTGGGTTCACCAAATGCCTATTGTCATACGACTAGTGAACAAACCAAGAGTCAGTCTGGTTTGAGAATACTTCCACACTAACCAGCAAAACAATTTAGCTAACTAACAGTGTATCAGCGAACATAATTTAATCGTGTAATTGATATTAAGAATGCACATAACCAGTACACAACCCTCTTAATGCCAGTACATATGAGCTTAAATACTGGATAATCTTTTGACATGTTTACTGCTTGTGTCAAGTGTCACAATCACAACCTAGAACATGGAATGACTATGCACATTGATTTATTCCTAGGTATCGCAATAACAACTCCACAAGTCAAGATCCCGTCACGTGAGTATCATCAACTTTGTTCTAGAATACGCATTTAAATGGATGTAGTGTTTATCAGAAGACAAAATGCACATGAGAAAAAAGTGTAATCTTGACAAAAGAAGAGTCAAGTTTCCTATTAAATTGAAGTTACATAAGACATGAAGGTTGCAATTCCAGAGACACAAACAAAAGCTAATAAATAAATTTAGACGAAATCGACAAAAAAAAAGGAACCGGGTATACAATATAACCAAGCCAATATAAAACCTTGGAAATCCATGGGGATTCATGATTAAATCAGGGCATATTCCTCTCTCAGAGAAGGGGAAGTCTTCCTGCTGAATAATTGTACCACATACACCTTTCTGTCCATGTCTGCTTCTAAATTTGTCACCGACCTGGGTCACAAACAGGAAGGCAAAAAATTACATTCATCGTTCCATACATGAAATTGAGGGATTCAGAGAATAGGTCATACCTCTGGCCTCCTAATGTGACGGATCATACATTTAATGGTCAATTTGTCATTTGTATCTGAGGAAAGTATTACACGATCTACTACAGTAGTTTCACCATCATCACCTCGGTAAACAGCAGGTGAGTCCTTGTAATCCCTGGATGAGTAATGTTTGAAGCAACTGAGAACGTATAACATTCTTGAACAGCAAAACTTTGGAGCCAAAAAATAGAAGATGGAGCATGATAAAAAGAACCACAAAAACATAAGAATTGTCACCTGTCTGTTAATGTAACAGCAGAACTGTTTGCAGTAATATCGGGAATAATCTTGGGAGTTTTCTTATTCACATAGATATCATGATTGCGGATTATTTGACCTGGTGCCGCAAATCCATCTTCATCCAATGCCTGTCACAAAAGTTCCCTGGCTTTTAGGAGTTATATTGAAATATCAATAACGAGTAGACAGATTAGAGGATGCGATTTTAGCCAGTTTGGGCCTGGGCGAGGCCCCTTTCAACCTGATCATTCGTTACAAATGATACACATATAATAATAAAAACACAGACAATAAATGTTGGAAACAAAGCTCATAAAATACTTAAAACTGCCTAGTCAAAGTCAAAATATCAATGTGTAACCCAATAGCAATGTCATTTTGATGACAGTCTATACAATCCAAAACTCAATTAAGAATTAGATGGGTGGGGATGAGATACAGAAACAATGTATGTTGAGAAATGAGAACAGCTGATGTTAAACTTTGAAAGTCTTTGGAAAGAAGGTCAAGAAGTAATCCATAATTTTCTCTGGATTTTGAGGTAACTATTAGGAGAAGTGTCTCAAGTCTTTTGGCAGGCTCTTTCTATGGGGTTCTGCTTTCTTTCTTTTCCGGAAAATTCAGATAGCTCAATATCAATGAAAGACCTTCACTGCCAAGAAAAACTCTTTTCCTTCGCATCTCAAGGTGTACTCTAGTATTATTCCTTCACATTCGGCTAATATGCCGATCTACTGATTTAAAAATGATGTGTATTATATGCCAAACGGCTAATATTAGTGTCAGAACAGTCACTGGTCGGTGCTTTTCGTACCTGCATATTCTTTTTCATCAAAACACCTTATCTCTCTCCAGTTTAACATTCTTTTCTGATATATTATTTCCATACTTCTGCATTGTCATCATGTACCTTTAGGATGAGAACCAAAGATACACTATACGAAGCAAAACAGAGTAAAAGGAAGAGCATCTGTATTTGAAGCGTAACATTACTTTTTGATTGCTATGCAGCGACCAAAACCTCGATCAAGGGATGATTTATTCATTACGATTGCGTCTTCAATATCATATCCACTGTAACTCATGACAGCAACAGTTGCATTCTGCCCAGCCCCAAGCTTATCATATCCCGCCTGAAAAGAAATGTAGTACAATATGTGATACATAAAATTAAAAATGAGGATGTGAGAGGAGGGGGCAGGTGACGAACCAACTCGATTGTTTTCGTTGTAAGCAGTGGACGCTGCGCATACACTAACAAATATAGTAGAGGATCTGCCCGGAACAACTGTAGCACATTCCAAAGGAACATTCTTTCTTGTCAGTGGGGGAAGCAGCTTATAATAAGGGCCAACGTATAACAACATTGTAAATGATTTGATGAGAATAAAATTAATTTATCCAGGCATGTGGATTAGATGCTTTTCAATAGTCGAATGTGTACACAGGTTGCAACGAACCAGGCCATTTCATGCTGCATTCTGTGAGTGCAAAGAAACAAAAACTAATGCAGCATTTAAATGGTAAAAAAACAACTCAAGCTGCTTCTTACCTGATTATATGCAATATTGCCCATTGCTTGCTTACCCATTGCGCACTGCAGATTAGAAAATGTAAGCAAGGAATTGAACGAATCATCATGCATAGCATTCAAATCCTTGCCTGATAAGTGTTACGTGGAGATTGGTTATGGTGTGGATAAGGAATAAGTCCAGCCACAACTCCTAGTATAGTCAAGGGCTCTATTTCAATGTGTGTGATTCTGCTTCTCTGAACATCATCTTGATCCTCATGCTCATACAATGCAATCTGTTTGAATGATCTTAAACATATTATCACAAATTAAATAAACCATAAAAGAATTCAGAAGAATCATGTTATACCAATGCATTATTCTCTTCATTGACATCAAGATATTCAATCAACCCATCATGCAGAAAATCATCAAATGAGAGTATACCATCCTAGAAAGAAAGAAAATCAGTTGAGGACTAGATTACAAATATACGACAAATAGATCAGAAAACATGTGAATTGCTTACCCTCAGTTGTTTCATATGGTGATCTTGGACCCTTGATCTCCCCTTATCAGCAATTATAAGTGGGCGACAAACACGACCACCATCAGAGGCAATGTGAATGCAATGCTAGAAATGGCAGAAACAAGTTAGATCCAAAATATCCTTTGAGAACAAAAATAGATACAGATCACAAACTCAGGGTGGAGCCTACCACAAGGTGTGTTATTTATAACATTTGCAATTTCAGATGCAACCACAGAAAGAGCACCATACTCATTGACTAAGACACCTAGATTATGAGACTGAAAAATATAACCACTGTTTGTTTCATGTGAGCAACCTAAATTATAAAATGAAGAGAATTATCTTCAACAATGTACAGTTCAAAAGGCTGTTACAACATACAACTAGTAAGGGGGG
>CBMN010002592.1:0-18868 GCA_000582825.1 Hordeum pubiflorum | reverse complement strand
ATGATCTTGATTACAAGGGTGAGGACTCGCTAACCTAGCTCTCGAGTATTTTTTTTCTCTTCCCTTTTGGTGTGCCTTGCCCCTCCTTATATAAGTTGAAAGGGCAGGCTTACATGCAAAGTCCTAGTAGGACTACAACTAGTCTCTTTTCTATTACAAGCTGAATCCTAGTCCGGGTCTTGCTTCCCTTGTCAGGGAACCTTTCCTCTTCTTGGACCTTCTCTGCGAGCCGGCTCTCCAGGCCTCTTCATGATCCGGCCTTCTACCGGGTTGCACACTAGGCCTTCGTCTGCCTGAGTCATGCTGCTGAAGACGATCAGCTCCTCCTCCAGGAAGCCTGCCCGCTTCCTCTTTCTATCAACCACAGGAAGGTGCTCACCATCCTTCTCAGGAGCATCAACATTGATGGTATCTGAATCCTAGGTGTCTAGATACTTGGGCATCGACGAGCCCAACGATTGACCAGAGCCCATGGCATGCTTGCCAGTTGCCAGCCCGAAGGAGAAGACCTGCTGCATCTGGTGGTAGTTCTAGATAGGTGTGTTGAGGAACTCTGTGTCCTTCAGGTGAGCCTAAGAAAGAAGCAGCGCAGAATGTTTAGTTAGTATGGCAATGGTTCATAGGCTTAAACAACTCGTTAGTTAGAATGGCATGGTTTGTGAGCTAACCGCGATGTGGCCTTGGTAGTGCTCTGCCTCCAAAAGGATCATGCAGCTCTCCTTATCCCATGAAGCACCGCTCAGGTCTCTCATCTTGGATGAGATGATCCACCTTGTTCTCCACTTCCTCAGGTGGTTGTAGACCTGGGTTGAGGTGACCTCCCGTCCACAAAACTCGAACACTTGCTTTGCCACAACATTCAAGTGCACCTCCTTGAAGTCCTTGTCAGCCCTCACTCCACTAGGTATTATCTCACACATCTTGTTAAGCACGAAAGTGGAGAGGAACGGCCGCCATTTCATGTTGCATCCCCTGCCATCCTTCTTCTCCTTTGCGGCTTCCTTTTGAGCAGTAGCATGAGCTACAACATTGGGCTGAGCCAGTACAAACGGAAGAACCATAGGCGGCACCTCGAAAACCTCTAGATCAAGAGGCATGTGGTCGATGTTAGGCTCGGATTCCTCGACGTAGGACGCCGAGAACTGGTGCTTAGACGGTACGAGAGCCAGACTAAACTCTTGCGTCCTCATCTCCTACAAACATAAGCACCATCAACAAGAGAACACACTACACATCGACAATATGAGCAACCAGTAAACATGGACAAATCAAACTAGCAGTAGCACATGCACACATGGATGATCTAGTTCAAGATAGCAGTACCAAATCCATCAAAGCATACCACGGGTGCACACAACAGAACACAACACTAATCATGGACACATGGATGATCTTGTTCAACATTTGCACACTAGCATACCACACACCTAAGCATACTACCAATCCATCCATGACCACTACCTATCAATGCAAGCAATCACGAAAACGACCCCTAGCATGCTTCAAATCCACCCCAACTAGCTATTGCAACATCACAGTCAAACAGATCGGAAGAACTAACACCACCACATCGACAGATCTAGCTATAACAAGTAGAGGGGAGGGTGTGATTGAACTTACATGCGACATCGGAGGAGCCACGGAGGAGGTGTGTGGCATGTCGAAGAAGAGGAGCAGTCGATCCGCTGTCATAGTCAACCAGTCGCTGGAGTAGTTGTGCTGCTTACCTTGTTGTCGAGGTGGATCCACGCCGGAGGGAAATCTAAAGAGGGACGAAATGGTGGTGGGAGTTTTGTCGCGCCGGTCAATCTGGCTATATAGGGTGACCGAATCGGCGGGAGGTGACTCCAATTCATCCAGCACCTTTTTCGAAGACGCGCCATCGCTTCCGTCATCTCCCTTCCCGCAGTTGCGCAGTGTGGCGTTCCCCTCCCCTGCATCGCTCGAACCTGGCTTGCTCAAAACTGCCGATTTGGTCGTTCCTAGCGGGCCTAGTTGAACACTACTTTATGGTTCCTGTGGGGCAAGATTTGGATGTGGGCCAAGCAACCAAACGGACCGAAAATTCCTATTGCGGGCCTGGCTCGACCTAATGCAAGCAACCAAACACGTCCTTGTTGCACGCAAGAGTATGGAATCTCCGGCCAAAGAAAAACAAAGGAGTTATGACACGCAAGATTTCATCCCCGAGTTGCTCGAAAAGTCGGTTGGCCCATGCATGTGCTTATGGCTTAATAGTTGTAAAGGAGTCCATGCATGTAGCTTGCAGCGGAGACTGCATGCTTCACTCACCCCTCCTCTAATGATTTTGTTTTTTACTTTCAAATTTCAGTCTAACTTTTGCATAGGATAGCCTCTCACGTGTCGCTCCCTAGGGCGGCCACAAGGCATTAATCTAGATCCAAAAAAGCTTCCGCGTCGCCGTTCTCTCGTCGTTTCTACCGCCGGCCTCGACCATGGTGTCGGTGCGCCCGTCAAAGACGGTTGGGGGACGGTTGAGTACCACCGCAGCCACCTAGAGCAGTTGGCATGACGGACGAGCTCATCTGCGCACAGTGTGTGCCAACTGTCGTGGTTTTGTCGCTACAGATGTCCTCGTGCGAGAACTTAGGTGTGAGGCCATCGCAACTAGGTGGTGACTTGGACGGGGTTGATCAGGAACGAGAGACAAGAGTTTACCCAGGTTCGGCCCCTCCAATGGAGGTAAAAACCTACGTCCTGCTTTTGTGTTATTGATGATGATGATCTTGATTACAAGGGTGAGGAATCGCTAACCTAGCTCTCGAGTATTTTTTTTCTCTTCCCTTTTGGGGTGCCTTGCCCCTCCTTATATAAGTTGAAAGGCCAAGCTTACATGCAGAGTCCTAGTAGGACTACAACTAGTCTCTTTTCTATTACAAGCTGAATCCTAGTCCGGGTCTTGCTTCCTTTGTCAGTGAACCTTTCCTCTTCTTGGACCTTCTCTGCGAGCCTGCCCTCCAGGCCTCTTCATGAGCCGGCCTTCTACCGGGTTGCACACTAGGCCTTCGTCCTTGTCATCCAGGCCGACCCGGTAAGCGAGGTGACCCATGAGCCGCCATGTGATGGGTCGGGTTATACCGCCTGGCCGGGTCAAACCGTGGGGAATATCCCCAACACAGCGACCATGGATGACGCTCTGTGGCCTTGTTGGGCGTGCTGGCAGCGCGTGTAGCCACGACGCTCGGGTGAGGTGCCCCCATATGGTTGGGGCCGTAATGTTCGGTGCCGGAGAGGCTACGCTCTTTCATGAGGACGGGCTAGATGGTGGCCTTCGACTTGGCTGGTTATGGCAGGTTTCTGGCGGCCGAAGGTCCGCTGGATGTTAAGCCAGTGACTAGGATATCTACGGGTTGTACGCTGACTCCACGATGGGCTGGTGGCCTGCGGTGGTGCCGGTACGTGCAAAGCTTTCGGGGTGCTCCTAGGCTTGCACCGTCGGTGGTGCTTCAGCTAGATCTGTGTGGTGCAGAACGCGGCTTTACTGGCTCCAGTGTGGTGGTGGTTTGTTGGGGACACATCGCTGCGTAGGTGCTTGATTCTCCATATAGTTTTGCTCCACTTCAGTCGAGGTTGGTGGTGAATGATGCCTTCGGGTTTGATTTTCCTTATTGAAGGCACCACTGAGGGGATCTGACATCTTTGCGGATCTCGATTTCTTGTCTCAATGTGAAAATCGTGCGTAATGGTGGTGCCCTTGGCGTCATTACTTTGTTGGAAACATTGCTTTGGAGTCAAGTCTCTTGATTGGACAACCAGGTCAGTGGTGGTTTGTGACGGATGAGGAGTTGGCAGCGATTTGGTGAGCTTGGAGTTATTAGTGGTGCATCTGTTGGGACAGGTCGTTTGGTCGACAATGGTGGGCAGCAGGAGCATCCTCTACATATATGGAGTGTCAGGAAAGGCATGTTGTTCAACCTTGTGGGATTAGAGCGACAAAGATTTGCTCTATCGGACATACTGTTTCTTTTCGGCGTTGTCGAGGTTCGCGGATATGCTTGTGGCATCCCAGACTAATACAACAATTTTCGTTGTGCACTTTTGTAGCGTCAATTGCGCTCGAGTGCTTAGACGGGTGTGTTGTGGGGTGTTAGCCTTCTAACATGTTGTATATATTGTGATCCTTTAGGCTTAGTCTACCTAGGCAATGTTTAGGTTTTCGCCCAGTCTTCTTCAATAAACCGATCAACCCAATTCCGTTTCTTCTTTTTTTGGCACTCACTTTTATGCGGTGCATTCCTCCTTGGGGGCGTTCTTGTAATATCTCTTTACAATCAATGGATTTGGCAGCTCACTTGCCAATTTTTTAGAAAATTGATCTATTCTATCTTTCAAACCGAAGATTCATTTTATGCATCATTTGATATTCGTGTTCCTTACCACGAGAGATTTAAATATGACCTCTCTTGAATACCTTTTGCCAGACTTTAAAAACCTTACCAAGTTTCAACTTTTTAAACTTGATAAACATAGATAAACAATTCATCATGTTTCAAATACTAAACCCTAAACCTAAAAGCTTATGGAATTTTGTAAAACTTGGAAACAACTAATATTGCGACTGTCAAGTTTTAATATTTGAAATTTGATACATTTTAAATGTTGTTAAAATGTATTCAAGGTAGTCTTGTTTGAAAGTGCTCGTCAGAAGGAACACAAATAAGCAAAGGAAACTTAAAATGAACTTTCAATTTGGAAGATATAAATATTCAAATTTGGAGGTGAAACGAAAAATCATGAAAGGTGGGTTGGATGAAGCATGCAACTCTACCAAAAGACTACATGCATGGAACCCTACCGTAATTAAACCCTAAACACACACACATTTGTTTCCATATCTTGATTCAAATATGGGACTCACAAAGTGTACGCCTCATCCATGTGTGCCCCACGAATTTCCAATTAATAAAAATGGCCCGTGCAAAAGACAAATTTGAAGACGTAGAAAGACATGCTTCCCACTTTGTTTAGCTGCCGTGTGTCCCACCCGTGAGGAACATAGGAAACTTCTTAAAGAGGCACAGGATTGATGCACATAACTTTATTCTTTCAAAATCCACTTTTGTTGTTTTTCTGACGGAAAAACCAGCGGCGCTGTCTAGTGGAGAAAGACACGCACTACAACATGTTAGAATCTACAAACCTGGCCAAGCCACCTTCCTCATAAGTAAGAACATCTATAACGGGATTACTCATATCCGTCTCAAACGCTTGGGCAGGCCGTCTGGTCACCCCAGTTTGAAAAAATCGATCTATACGGACATCCTAAACGGACTCAAACACCCGTACTGATCGGCACCCCTCATATCCAGTCTAAATATGGGGCGGATATGAGGCTGCCCGGGCGCATCCGGGCACGCCCGTCATGTCAGCCCGGCCCACCACTTACCCCATAAATACCCCCGTCCGGAAACCCTAGACATCAGTCACTTCACTCTCTCCGTCCAGTCCACTTCCGATCCCCTCCCCATTGATCCGATGGCCGGCGACGGAAGCAGCTCCGGTGCAGAATCCAATGGATCCAACATTGAAGTGGAGGAGGTGGCCCTCCGCATCGCGCTGAGGAGGTCATTGCAGGAGCAAGGCGGCCCCGGCAGCGGTGAATCTTCTTCCTCAGCGCCCGTCGCCCGTATACGCAGCGCCGGCGACGTCGCCGGCCCTTCCCGCCCGACGCGCAGCTCCGGGCGCTCCACTCCGCTAGTTCAGGTACGCTGCCCACCTCCACTACCCTCTACTCCAGAAGTGGTGCCCGACCACCGTTAGGTCCTCGTGCCCGTGCCGGGCCCGGTGCGCACAAGGACGCCTGAATCCGAGGCGCGTGCAGTCCGGCACGAGCGACCATGGGTGAGGGAGAGAGGGGAGCGCTGGCCGCACACCATTCGCGTGCAAGCGCGCCGGTCGACCCCAAGGACGCGCTCCTCGCATCGGTCCTCTGGCGCTCTCTCACGATGGTGAAGACGGATGTGTGCCGCCTCCATCGCAAGAATGTCGAGGCGCTCTGAATCTTCATCGAGTTGTCGGAGCGCGAGGCAAATAAGGAGGCGGCAATGAAGGCGAAGACGGCCCGCTTGCTCCGCAGGGTGTCGGGCATGAGGAGCAGCTCCGACAGCTCGGACATAACGGACGGCTCCACCTCCAGCTCCGACGACGACGCACCTCCGCGCGCCGACGCCTACACGGAGGAGGGGGCGTCGACGGCCGGAAGGGGAAGGGGCCAACGAGGAAATGGTGATTTCCTCCGCCTTTACCTTATGTTTATATTTTGAGTATGCTTTATGTAGTTTGTTCTATGGATTTACCAATGAACTATGCCCTCTTTTGTCCAGCGATGCAATGCGATCCGATGAACTGCGTGTTTGATATAGTTTACGTAGCGTTGCATGTGTTTGTATGGTTTTGAGGGTGTGGAAGGCAACAAATGAGGCGCACCCGGTCAGTGTGAGCGGACGTGCCCGAACGCATCCGCGGGCATTTGAGGGCCCAAATTTGCAAGTTCCAACTGTAAATGCTCTAAGTAGCGAAATGAAACTTCAAACACAAAGTACAGTCGACCCCTAGAAACTTAGATGAATAGTCATTAATTACACTGGGATTAATTTGAAGTAGTCATGTGTAGCAAATACTAATTTGTTCCATTTTAATTGACGTTCTAGACTCATTTGATTTTTCCAAAATAATTGAAGTTATGTACTTACTAATCTAAATTGTTTCTCTTTATTTTCCCGATTGCACCTCACGTAGCCTCTCGGTACACTCATCTCCTAGGTTGTTTGGATACATATTTTTTTTTGTTTTGCGGATGAATACATAGGTTTAGCCGAACTAGTTTTCCGTGAACTCATGTAACCATATAACAAACAAAAATCATGTTTGGGCTCTCCAACAAAAACGTGGATAAGACTTTTCTTTTGTTTGCACAAAGCCAGGAGGTGTTTTATCAAAAAACGATTAATACTCATTTTTTGTGAAAACAGGATTATAGAAAACTCGGCGTAACACACTTTTTTTACCAAGAAAAACATAGAACAATAGTTCTACGGTATTTTAATTAAAAAAATAAAAGACGAAACAGTTACAAGCCTTCAAGGAGGCCCAAGTCTCTTAAGGGATCAACATATACCTGTTCTAGGGCAACAATTCATCATATGACAAATTATTATCTATTCATTGTCTAAATTGCAGAATATGCTTTTCTTTTATTCCGAATTGTAGTAAATTGAGATCTTGCTTAAAGAAGTATCTCCATCTTTGAAGTGTCTGCGGTTGTGCTCTAAATTTTTTGCCATTTCTTTGAATCCAGATGTTCCAGCACCCTAAAATGACAATTTCTATGGAGAACTCTAGTATTTATCCTTTCATGAACAGCTAGCCAGAAGAATATCTTGTGCTTGAGTCTACTTTCATTCTTCCAAATGAGCTTGAAACTGGATGTTCCTCTGTGCTAGTTATCAAACTGCTATACATCTGCATGGAAGAATAAATAGATTGTTGTCCCCCATGACCCCATTGATCCTTTTCAGAGTGGTCAAGTTCTGGAATCAAACTTCCCAACAGGTTGAGTTGATTGAAGGCTTCAGTTGACAGTGGCAAATGAAATAGCTCAGTCCAATCAGGAGTCCCACGGAATTGATGAACACAAATTTCAGCGTTGATGGCAAAAGAATGAAGCTCTGGGAATTTGAGTTGCAATGATTCTTCCTCCCATTTGTCTTGCCAAAAAAGAGTTGTCTTTCTAGAAGCAATCTTGCATGTGCCGATATCCTTAAATTCTTCTAGTAGTGTAATGTGTGCTTTCCACCATAAGGATCCTACCCTAGCATCAGTAGGGGGGGCTTGTTGATAGTATTTCTCCCAAATTAATTTGACCCATGGGGTATCTGCCATATTTAAATATTTGTGAAGATTCTTCACAAGGCCTTGTTGTGGGTTGCAATATGAAGTATCCCAAGTCCCCCTTGCATTTTTGGTCCACAGACCTTTTTCCAGGCAATTAGAGTTGTACCCCAATCTTCCATCCCATATTTCCTCCAAGAAAAAATTCCTTAGAAATTTGTTGAGTTGTTCAACTAGTCCTGCTAGCAGTGCAAGTGTACTCATGAAGAAAATTGAAGAGAAGCAAAGACTGACTTAATAAGCAGCAACCTTACATGATAAGATAACAAAGTTGAGCACCCAGATAGCCTTCTATCAATCCTCTGCAGTATTGGACTGAGGTCTTCAATTTTTGGTTTTGAAGTACTCATTGGAAGCCCAAGATATGTAAAAGGGAATCTTCCTTGGTTGCATCCTAACAAGGATAACAAAGAGGGCAGCTGGGCTTTAGGAACATTGATTGGAACTAGAATGGACTTATCATAATTCACTTTTAGTTCTATAAAGGCAGTGAAATGCATAAGGAGATTTTTTATATGAGCAAGTTGCACAAGCTGGGAAGGTAGTACAAGGATAGTGTCATCTGCATACTGGACTACTAGAAAATGTGGACAAGCCTAACTTGCAATGGGGGGGATCTATTAACTTGTTTCTCATGGCCTCAATAAGAATGGACTGCAGAAGATCAAGTACGAATACAAAAAGAAGGGGGGAGAGAGGACCTCCTTGTCTTACTCCATTTTTCTAATAGAAAACTTTTCCTGGTACTCCATTAAGAAGTATAGAAGAGCTTCCAGATTTAAAAATCATGGTAATCTAGTTTATCCATTTTTCACCAAAACCTCTAGCCTTTAAAATGGCAATAATAGCTTATGCTCAATTATATCAAAAGCCTTTTCAAAATTCAGCTTGAGCACTACAATTGCCTTCTTCGATTGATGACATTGATGTAAATACTCAAATGCCCATCTCAAATAGTCTTGGATGGATCTTTGCTTAATAAATCCATATTGATTTAAATGAACTAGTTTGAGGATCGTTGTCTGCAATCTATTTGCAAGAAGTTTTGTGATGATCTTTATGGTACAGTTTAGGAGGGAAATTGGCCTATAATCATTGTATTCAAAGGAGTGTCCTTTTTGGAATAAGGGTAATAAAAGAAGCATTAATGCTTTGTAATGATATTTTACCCTCTTGAAAGTCCTCAATCAATTTACAAAAATCATTGGCCAAGATACCCAAGCAGGCTTTTAGAAAATCACCATTAAAACCATCAGGTCTAGGTGATTTATCTGAAGGCAATTGTTTGACTACATCATCAATTTCTTTTTTTGTGAAAGGCCTTTCAAGTGCTTCCAATCCATCTACCCTCTGAATTAGATCAATCAACTTGAGAGGATCAGAATTTTCAACAGGGTTCCCTAATTTTTTCTTGAAAGCTTTCCAGATAATTGCAGCTTAGAATGGTGCTATGTTTTCTCATTACCCAGTTCATCCTGCAGAGATTGAATGTAGTTGTTTCTATATTTCATGGAGGCCTTTGCCTGAAAGAATTTGGAGTTTTCATCTCCAAATTAAACTACTCTCATAGTAGCCCTCTACCTCCAATATATTCTCTGGTAAGAAAGTATTTTGAGTAGGTGCCCCTCTAACAAATCTCTGGCATTGCCTTCATCTACATTGAGTTGTCTGAATTCTTCAAATAAATCCCACATAAAGATTGTTGCATTTGTGGCCTTTATATGGCACATAGGTTTGAAAGGATTTCTCTCCATAGTTTAAGGATTTTTCTCAGTCTTTTGAATTTAGCAGTTATTAGCTTTCCACTATTATCCTCTTGAATTGATTGATTACAAATACTTGCAACGGTTTCTTTAAAATGGTGGTGCTCCAGCCAGAGGTTTTCAAATCTGAAAATAGTAGCTTTTGGAATGGACGTGCCAACTGAGATCACATAGGGAATGTGGTCTGAAACTAGTTTACATAAAGGAAGGACCATGGTATTTGGACATCTGTGTGACCAGCATTCGGATGTAAAGACCCAGTCAATTTTGTTTAGTAAGGGTGCATGTTGCATGTTGATCCAAGTAAAGTTTCGTCCTTTTAATGGAATTTCAACCAGTGCCAAAGTGTTGATAACATCATTGAATTGCATCATTTGATTAAAGTCACCATGGCCATAATTTATGTTGGAAGGATACCTTATATAGTTGAAGTCCCCTGCTATAATCCAGTCAGTGTCATCTGGCATCTGAATGTTTCTGAACCAATCCAAAAAAGCAATTCTTCCTTCATTGTCACATGGGCCATATATGTTGGTCAGAATCCAGGTGTCTCCTGTCAGCTTTGAGTGAAATCTTACTGACAGAGAGTAATATTTTTTTAAAGACATTCCCCTTGGAAGAAATTGTCATTCCAAGCAATTAACATACCTCCTGAAGCTCCCACGGAGGGGGAAAATTCAAATTTATTAAATCTTCTGGGACAAAATTTTCTAATATAGCCACTGAGTTTCCCCTTTTTGTTTCTTGAAAGCAAATCACAGCTAATTCCTCAATCTTGTTGGAAATGGCTAACCATTTATCACTAGAGTTAATTCCCCTTACATTCTAGTTTAAGATATTCCAGGACGAATGCATAAATGATAATATTAACACACAACCACATCACAGCAAAATCACAGAAAAGATTCCAACACTTCCAATAACCATCAGTCCAAGGTTTACATATCAAACTGTGAGGAGGCATACATGTCCACTGGTTCCAAAAGTTCTCAACATGGACTATCACAGACATAATTAATGCAGCCAAGCTAGAAGAAGAACACAAAAGAAAAATATCTTTTAGTGCCTCCATCATGATATGTTGATATTTAGTCCTTCCAAGCAGGCTGCTTCCCCCCTTCTTAGACTTCTTCTTTTGAATGTTGTCCCCAATGCATGTCTTTGGATCAACCTTGCAATAAGAAGTGTTCAAATTTCTGATCACTTTACTATTACAAATTGCGGGCTTATCTTGACAGGCCATACAATTAAGATTCTAACAGGTCTTATGTTTGTAACCTTTATTTAAGTGTTGCAGTCTAGTACTTCTCCTTACCTCAGATTCCACAACTAGGGCCTTGTCCTTCCTCTTTCCATGGAGAGACAGAGAAACTGTGGAGGGAAGTTTCTCCACAACAGAATCCTCATCAGGTTCAGAGCTCTAAGGAGTGGAGCAGCTCTGAGTATCCTTTCCAGTAGCAGAAATCTAAAGACATTGTGGGGCCATAGCAGTAGGACTTGAGGAATGAATAAAGAAATCAAAGGAAGCATCATAATTTGTCCCTTCACTTATAATTTGCCACATAGGTGAGAGAAGAAATGTTTTTGCCCAGTCAACTTTATCAGGACTCATAAGGATGACACAAATAAAGTTGACCAAGTTGGAAGGTACCTTAATTGCCTCCATCTCCCCTGTTTTAGCTGCAAAATATGTCTTCCAAACCAGCAAGTTTTCCTGCCCAAATTCTGTCATACAGTGTGAATCATCAGATGGTCCAGAAGGCAGCAAATTATTCATGTATTTCCCCTTACTTTCAAAACCTGGGGGAGGAAAGCTAATGGAATCAGAACTAAGTGAGAGAGACATACTAGTGGAATTCTCCCCAAGCTTAGAAGTCACTTCATTGTCGGGCTCCAAGATTTCTATTTATTCATCCACATAAGTGCTTTCACTGTCATCTTTGTCTGGCTTGACTAACTGCTGATACTCCGCTGGATTGGCCAATTGAATAATGGGGTCTCTTTCATCAGCCAGATCTAGCTGAAAGAAATTGTTGTTTTCTTCGGCAAGCATTGGGTCAACCAAATCATATAATGGGTTATCATCAATATGATTAACATGTACTGGTGGAGCTAAATTAAGATCGAGGCCCAGTTGTGGGCCATTAATTAAAATTTTCTCTTGCAGTAAAAAGAGTGGAGCAGCAGCAAATGGTTCCATATTAGGAGCTGGCATTTAGTCCTCTATTGGTAGAGCAGGCTGCCCCATTGGAATTTGAACTGGCTCAAAAGCCAAGTTAAGATCTGGAGGCCCATGAAGAAATTGTTGGGCGAGCCCAACATGTTTAAATTTTCCTCTCCCTACAAAATCTGGAAGGTGTGGGCTTCAATATTTGCCTCCAAATTTGCATTTGAACCTACTGAGTTAGTGATTGCACTATTATTGTCCATCACACGGGGCTCCAGATCAATCAGTTGCTCCTCTAAAGGCTGTAGGATGTCTGCCAATTCCAAAAATTCACCATCCTCAATCAATTGATCAATAAACTCATTTCCAACAGCAGGGATTGCCCAATGACCCCAACCAGGCATTTGCTCATCATCCATTTCTTCTCCTACATCTGGAAGTGCCCGTTGATTAAAATGTTGTTGATTTTGCTGAATAACAACATTAGCTTGATGTTGCTGAACATGCCCAACAAAATGATTAAGCTGGTTTGAGTGGAAATTCTGATTTTGAGGCTGAGGGTGAGGGTTGCCATCAAATGGAACAGGGTCCTCATCAGGAGCCCCTCCCCCCAAGATTTCCTGTTGTACTATTATCACAAGTACTGTCCATGACTCAGAGTGCTCATCTTCAGATTCACCCACAACAATACTAATTGGAACATCCCTCAAGGCTTCTACCCTAATCTTCACAACCACAACAGCTTTAGAACTTCTAGCTCTATCCCATAACAACATTTTTCCAAAACTCCTAACAGAGTTTGCAATCTCATGAATATTTCTCTTGTCAAATGGAAAACCTACTAATAAATCCCAAATATCTATATCTGCAAGATTCCTCCAATTCTGGCCCTGGTTGTGCCTCTGAAAAATAACATGAACATCTCCAAATTCATGTGCGCTCTATAATACCATGGCATCACGATCAAAAGACGAGTTGAATCTGACATAGGCTTGACCAAAAGGGCAGGGGCAGATCTCTGAATACCCTGGGTGTTTGACCTGAGTGATGAGCTCACCGAGCAGCTGTCTGACTGTGGGGAACATCACCTACTGATTCGGCATCGGAACAATGGTGGCGATCGCCCATTCCTCAGCTTTTCAGATTCTTTTCTCACGACACACCCTTCCCCATTCACATCATACTAGTTACTACATATTTGCTTTTAATATGGACAACTATGGTTAGCATGCCTTCAAAATTTCAAATTAAAAGCCAAGCACTTTTTTGAATAATAAAAATCAAAGAACTTATGTTTTGTTGAGGAAAAAAGAAACTTAAGTACTCTAGCAATCTTTGGTCAAGTGGAGAATGAGCTAGTAGTGTAAAACTTGGGAAGAGCCTAACGACATTGAACATGAGTCGGCTTCAGTCTGGCCTGGTCTTGTTTGGGCACCCGGTGAGTTTTTGAAATGTGGGCATTTTCATATTTATGAACAAATTTTATGAAACTCGTTTCTTTTAAAACGTGAACAAATTTTGAAAATCTCAAACATTTTTGAATCTGTGAAGAATTTCTGAAAAATGGGAACATTTTTGAAATTTGAGGGGAGGCTATGCCTCGCTCGCTCCTGATGGCACCTGAATTTTTTTTAGCCTAGAAACCCGGAATAAGCGTCGTAGGGTGTAGCTATGTCCCGTCCTTTTTCTTTTCTGCTGGGAGGCTATGTCTCGCTCAACCTGATGTCACATGGATTTCTTTTTAGCCTAAAACCCTAATTTTCTTTTTTTCCTATTACATATTTTAAATTAAATGTAAAATACTTATGAAATTTAAAAACATTAATTTGAAAAAATGTTAACACGGTATAAAACAATTAGCGCAGCTTTACAAAATATTGATAACTTTCAATAAAAATGTTCGTGACAACAAAAAGATGTTCCCGCGTTTCGTAAAAGTTTATGCAGACTAAAAACAAACATGTGCCTACAGTGTAAAAATATGTTTGGGTAATTTTAAAAAATATTTTGTGCCTTTAAGAAAATATACGTTACATTTCACATAAATAATGCCGTGTCTACAAAATATATAAGTGACATTTCAAAAATGTTAAATAAAAATGTAATTCTTTTTGTATAGGTTAAAAAATATATTTATTCCACTAAACAATGAATCACGACATTTTAAAGAGATATTCGTGTTTTTACAAAAAATGTCCATGAAATATTAAAAAAATACAATATTAATAAAATGCCGCGTAGTTAAGAAACTGTTTACATCCTTTTAAAAAAAATTACAATGTGTATTTGGAAAAATGTTACCATATATTCACAATAGTTTTTAAGACATAAATTTGAAAAGGATGTACATCATATATTTGATAATGTCCAAAGTGTATAGTTTTTTTTCAGGTGTGCGCTGATAATGTACATTTCCACTCACAAAAAGATAGACATGTGTTAAATAAAGAAGACCGTTAAAACCAAAAAGAAACAAAAAGAAAAGGGAAAGAAATCCGAAAAATATAAAGAAACCCAAGAAAGAAATAAAAAATAACAAGAGTATAACAAAGAAAGAAAAAGCAAAAAACCAGTGAAAAAGCAAAGTATAAGGAAAGAAAAAGGACAAAGCCAAAGGAAACCAAGAATAGCAGAAAATATATACAAATAAAAGAAAATCGGAGCGAGCGAGCGAATCGACAATGAAGCACGGCGGCAACAAGTCATTGCGCTGATGGTCCAGCTCGAGTTGCTCCCCAGTAGGTGATTCATAATAGAAATCGGTGTGGGCGAGACATAGCCCAGGCAAGTGTCATATAAAAAACTGATGATAGGTGCACGTTGCTGCCTGATTCAGTTACAATATATTTCAAATTAACTTGATTGTGTGGAATATAATATTTAGATTAATAACACGTAAACCAAAAACTAAAAATACATATGATTTATTATAGTTGATTATGTATGGCTGTAAATTATTTATTGTTAAAGTCGAATAATAGAATGAAAAATATTTTCTAATGCATGGTTGCATGTGATGGTGGGTCCTTTCCATGTTTTGTTGCATGTTGAGGTGAGACCTATCCCATCATTAACTGTATGATGATATGACATGCTTTCATATTAAGATAAATAAGATAGTGAGGGTGAACTTCTTAAGTATATTGGATATTGGATTCCTTCCCAACCAACTCATCAACAATCAAACTGAGCCTGCACTGTACGAATTGGACATCCAAAAACTGCAAAAACCCTACTGCTCCCGGTCTATATTACTTGTTACTGTTCCTGTTTCTATTTAAGTTCATGTATATAACTATTTATACACATTTTTTTGTAAATGCATGATGATTGTATTTCAATAAACGGTAAATATTTTTTAAAGACATGATGCAAATATATATTAAAAATATGGTAATGCTTCTTCTAAAAAATGCATGCATTAAAAAAACTATACGCACTTTCTAAATAAAATTATGCATTAAAAGAAATGTCGAGACACTTTCAAAAATATTCGTGTAATTAAGAAATATTGACATTTTGTAAATAATATAATTGTATTATGTGAAAAAAGCAAGAAAACTTGAGCAAATCGACGGAACCAAAGGAAATTTTAAAATATTTTGAATAAAAAAATAGTGGGTACAAATTACACCCTCCATCTGCTAATACAAGTTCACTTCATATTTATATGTCTAGCTTTGCTCATTAATTTTACTAACAAATGTGAGTCATATGTCATAAAAAGTATGTCATTGGATGCACGTTTCGAAGAACTTTTAGATTATATATGTTTGATGGCATATAGCCCATGTTTTGTTGACAAAAATAATAAGTCAAAGTTTGACATGAAAAACGAAGTAGCCTTGTATATAAAAATTGAGGGAGTGTTGAAATTTGAGAAATCTCAATAAGTTTTTATTGAAAGTTAGAGCCCTGCCAGCTCTTCTGTCGTGTCCAAGGAAAAAAGGCCATATGAACATTGCAAGTATTCTAAGTATTTCTTTCAATCCTCCCCGATAAAAAGCGGTATCACCATGTACAATAATTAATAAATAAGCATCTACTCCCTTGTAAACAAATATAAGAGCGTCTAAATCACTAAAGTAGTACATGTGTACAATAATTAATAAATAATCTCTTATATTTCTATACAGAGGGAGTACCAATGATTGGACCGAACAATATTTTCTTCATTTATATACTCGCTGAAATTATCCAAGAGATAAACAGGACATGTTGCTTTTATATGTATAGATATGTAATCTAGGTATTTCTATTTTTCAGGCATGACGTGTAGGACATTTTGTACCCGCTACAACACACGGATTTTAGAAGCACCGGAGATAAGACCAATAGCAAATGCAATAAGTAAACTAATATAGAAAAAATCATTCTCTGTCAGTCAAAATACAAAATAAATAGTCTATTAACTAAGAATCAGCAAGTTACATTACTCGAGGGACATTTCAGCCTTTTTACTGGCTCGCCGTCGTTTTCACAGCGACATTGCTAAACAATCAACCTTTACTGTAGTTACTTTCTCAGCAGGGAAGCTTTTCCGGTACAACAGGTCCACAGCTATTCTATTGAAACGCAGCCCAAACAAACACGGCCACAATACTCTCTTATCTAACATGTTTTTGTTCCATATGCTGATAGTATTAGTCATCAATCGCTCCTATTAGATCTTGTAGAACTCTAGACTCTTCCATGCGCGCGGCGGCCTGTAACCTTGAGCCAGGTATGTCCGCGTCTCCCGTCCTGCCTATTGGGTCGGGTTCTAGATTGTCTGTTCTTCATTCGGTTTCGTTGGGGCACCTCGGCGATGTGGCCTCGGATTGTGATATTGTGTTCCGAGGTGAACGTGGACCTCGGCTAGAACAGATTGCGGCGATTTGTGCTAAGGAACAGTTCGATGGTGCTCTAGCAAAGGCCCGAGCGCAGGCTGAGCGTGAGCACCAGCGAGCCGAGCCATCCGTGGCATCTGGGCATAGCGAGCCCGGAGGTGCGGAAGGCTCGGACCCTGGTTTGGGTGGTGGGTCGCCGACGGCCTTGCCCCCCACGGGAAGGGTGTTGCGTGGCCGCCCTCCCACCCGCTTACACCCTTCTGAGCAGCAAGTGATTGCTCGGGGGGCAAGCGTGGATAGTCCGGCAGCGGTGGTTGGTTCCTTGGGACCCCAGCCTACGGGGATCCGTCGGGGTCGGCCACCAAAGGTTGCGTCTAGGCCCTTGACTGGTGGGAGGGCCCGATCGGCCCTGCGTAAAGGAGCCACCGCACCGGTGGTTTTTTCATGAAGCTGCTTAGTTGGAACATCCGCGGTTTCGGCCATCTGGCCCGGCGCCGTCAGTTGATTGAGTATTTGCGTGACGAAGCGGTGGATATTGTGGGCCTTCAAGAGACAATCCAGCAAGATTTCTCCCAGTTGGAACTGCAGTGCCTCTCGTGGAGGCCCTTTGTTTGACAATGGCTTCCGGCGAACGGCCAATCGGGTGGTATCCTCCTTGGAGTTCGGGAAGACTCCTTCTCCGTGGAGGATATGGATAGAGGAGAATTCTTCCTTAGCATGTCCCTGACTAACAGACGATTAAACTTTAATTGGGAAGTGATAATCGTCTACGGCCCGGCTGATCACGGGCGGTCGGCTGCGTTCCTGGCCGAGTTGCAGGCCAGGGTGGACCGGTGCGATACTCCTATGGTGGTGGCGGGGGACTTCAGCCTGATTCGTCACCATTCTGACAACAGCTCAGACAACATTGACATAGCGCGCATGCGGATGTTCAGTGACTCCATTGCGGCGATGGCTCTTCGGGAGATTGCCCATGTAGGGAATAGGTTCACCTGGACGAATAAACAACTCGACCCGATCCGGATTGTCCTTGATCGGATTCTGGTCTCGGTCCAGTGGGAGGTCATGTTCCCCTCATGCTCCCTCAAGGCGGTCACTTGTATTGGCTCTGATCACTCTCCCATGCTCCTTGCGTCAGGGAAGGGTTCGCTCCCTAGAACGATGCGGTTTCGCTTTGAACCCTCTTGGCTACGCCAACCGTGTTTTCTGGAGGCCGTTCGTCTTAGGTGGGCAGAGGCGGAGGCCTCCCCACCATGGGTCTTCTGTGCGGTCGACGTTTGGCACCACTGTGCCAAAGTGACCAGACAGTTTATGTGTGGGTGGGGTGCCAACGTGGGGGCTTCGCTTAGAGTCCGCTAGGGGGAGTTACTTGACCAGATCAAGACTCTGGATATCATTGCGGATAACACGGGGCTCTCGGCGGATGAGTGGGTACGGCGATACTCCCTAGAGGCCGCTCTGATTGAGATATACAAAGGCGAGGAGTTGTTCTAGCAATGCCGAGGTGGCCAAAAATGGATCCTGGAGGGAGATGCCAATACCGCCTACTTCCAGGCTATAGCTAACGGGCGCCGATGGAGGTGCTCCATCACCTGTCTGTGGGATGGGGATGCACTCCTCAAGCACCCGGATGAGATCAAGGATCACATCTATTCCTTCTATAAGGAGTTGTTCACGGCTTCTCCCCGCGGCGGGACTTCCTTAGCGGCTGACTTTTGGTCGGATGTCGATAGGGTCACGGATGACGAGAATAGTGACCTAACCCTCCCATTCTCATTGGAAGAGGTCCTGGGCGCGATCTCTACCATGAAAGCGGCGTCTGCACCGGTGCCAGATGGTCTTCCGGTGATCTTCTTCTAGAAGTTCTGGCCCGTCATCTGTCCAACGATCATGAAGATCTTCCATGAATTTTACATTGGGACGCTTGATATCGCTCGGATTAATTACGGTGTAATTACCCTGATCCCCAAAGTAGTTGGGGCGACGGATATTCGCCAATTTAGGCCGATCACGGTGATCAATGTGTTGGAAAGGATATTTGCGAAGGTGTGTGCGGGGCGTCTTGCACCTATTGCGGAACGCATCGGCCACCCCTTCCAGTCAACGTTCCTGAAGGGGCATCGCATCCATGATGGGATCCTACCTCTACACGAGATTGTTCATGAGGTCCACAGGCGGGCGGGGGGGGGGGGGGGGGG
>CBMN010002589.1:0-20509 GCA_000582825.1 Hordeum pubiflorum | reverse complement strand
TCTCCTGCGTATTCGCAAAAAAAAAAAAAATTTATTTTTCCATGTTCGGTGGCAGGAATTTTTAGCAACAAGGCCTTTTTATGTTTATGGGCAACAAGGCCTTTTTATGCAGTTCTTTACTCACTAATTGTTTGTTTTACTGAATAGTATTGTGGCCAAGGATTTAATTTGACAAAATACAGTGATTCATTTCTGTTTAGAATGGGGTTTCACGAAATTTTGGTTTTAGTTCATTTCTATATAAGTTCAATTCACCTCAACTCGGGATTGAACTCCCAGTTTTTGTTCTACTAATATATGCCTTATTTCAATTTCATGTTATCCGTAGTTTTGTTTGTAGTCTATATTCTCACTGTCAAGGTTGTCTGATATTTTGAACAAAGTAAAAATCCAGGGATGCTAAAAGCCATCTGGAGGCTACTGATTTGGAGAGTGTGAATCTTCTTTAAAGTGGCGGAAATAAGATCAATTATGCCTCGGATCAGTCGCAAACAAGGTTGCCTGAAGATATTTCATTCCAGACAGAGCAAACTGTTGTAGATTGCAGCAACGGATTGGATGCAAAAGGGTGCTGGATGCATACTCATGTGGCCAGAGTCAGCATGATAGTGAGCCCCTTTTTGTTCCTTGCACAACTTACATTCAATCTTTCCTTAAGATACACCACTGTTACGGTAAGTGTTACTAGAAGAACTGTGTGCAATTTGCAGTCTACCATGATCTTGAGCAGCATGTCTAGGCTCTTCACTTTTTTGGTTGCATTAGTTTTTCTTGGAGAAAAATTCACATGGTTGAAGCTAATTAGTGTGCATCTCTGCATGGGAGGTACAATAATTGTCACCCTGGCTGATTCAAGCAGCTAGGTTAATGCCATTGCCACAAATTCTCTTCTTGGAGATTGTGTGTCCATTGTTTCTGCTGGTTTATAATTTTATATGCTGCGTTTATCACCTTGATTTGGAAAAGATTGCCTGATGAGAAAGAAGGTCAGGGATCAAGGCCAAGTGAGTAATGACTCAGTTTATATGATTTCTAGGACTGTTTAATATGCTGTTTTTCCTGTCTGTTGCACATGTGTTGAATTTCATCAACACATGTGTTGAATTGCACTGTTTAATATGCTGTTTTTCCTGTCTATTTAATATGCTGTTTATATGATTTCCGAGTTGAATGTAGAGAAAAAGGCCTATCTATCTTTGAGATTCAGAGTGATTTTAAATTTAATGGCATGAACCACAAAAACCACCAGTCAGGTTTCCTTTGATCCATTTATATATGCTTGTAATTTCAGGACATCCTATTTCACACAACAGATTAAACCCTCTTCAAAGAGATTCTACCGGAAGATTAATAGATTCTTTTCCGAGTTGCTGTGGCTTCAGCTTGTCTGGCTGGTGACTGGTGGGCAGGAATTAAGGTATGCATATATGACCAGCAGCAAAGCAATATTCACTTCACATTTCATTTCTAGATTTTCTTGTAATTAGTTCCTCTAGAATGACAAAATTTAAAACACATGCCTGGAAATCATAGAATGGGTTGGTTTGCTATATTAAATCTTACTTGTAATTTCAAATGGTGTGTTTTGGTAAGGTTATCCAGTGGAAATAGGTAGGACCAAAGAACAAGCTGCATTAAATAGTTTTTTCATAACTGAAAAGAACATCATTGTCATTTTATAGGAAACTGCTGCACAATGCATTGTCCATGTGTGCTATATATGCATATCTATAGACAAAGATTAAATTAAGATCATCACTGCTCTTATGTCCAAAAGATTAAATTAAGATAATCACTGCTCTTATTTCCAATGGACGCTCTTACAAATCAGGAGCAATCAATTAGAAATTTCTAAGCCAACCACCTTTTTTTTACTTGTAGGTGCCTTATCATCGTTATTCTCTCAGCTCTAGAACTTTGGGGTCACAAAGAGAACAAAGATGCTAAGCTTTGATTGAAACTCGCACTTGTACTACATAAGTCATGGTTGTGGAATGCCATCAATTATGCCTCATGTGTTGACTAAATTTCTTATCAGATTTGGAGAACTTAACAATAACAGTCTTGCTTTCAAAGTCCTGCAGCAGTACCCACAATGATTCAATGACCAAAAATGCTGTGGAAGAGGCAAAAAGCAAGAATATTGATGCCATCGTGGTATATACTGCTGGAAGACTGCAGGTTATTCTTCTTTGGACTCTAATTTTTCAATTTACAAGGGCCAACTTATATGAATTCTACTCTGAACCTAAAGTTAACCCTACAGAAGTTCTGTTTCTTTTTGATGCTATGACTGGCCAAAAAGCTGCAGGTATCCATGTCTATCCTGTTCTATTTCGCCATTACTGCAGGCTGGGCGCTGCCAAGGGCCAAAATTTAGGAAATATTGGCCGGTACCATAGCAACAGCATGGCTACCCAAGAAAATGCCAACGACTCTGAAAGTTTCCCATTGACGAATTATTAATAGTTTTTGTTGTTCTTTGTGGTCTCTACAGAACATGGCATTGATGTGCTGATGGATCTTCAGCGAACACTTTACTTTCCTTTAGTATTATTTCAACAGCCACATAAACTAATTGACTGTGTGTGGAATGCTAACTGACTACTTACTGCAGCACTTCAATGTGGCTATCGGTTGTTCTTCCTTTCCTATTCTGGTTAAATAATGCCTATTTTGGGTATTTATGTGTTCGGTATTTGATTATCCAGTTTTTATTTTGCTACGTCAAAATGCTTTCGAAACCAGTTGCTTCTTTGGGAGCCTATTTTGTTCCATGGATATGTAAGTGTTTGGTAATTGATTATCAAGTTTTATTTTGCTATGCCTAAATGCTTTCAAAACTAGCTGCTTTTTTGGGAGCAGCACATGTCCGCACTTCAATGTGTGTGTGGAATTAACCCAATCATTTTATTGATGCTAAGCTAATTGACTACTTACTGCTGTCAAAGTTCAACTTTTGAGCATGTTATTCTGTGACTTTTTTATTTTCCATTAGCATATCTATTTTATGTTATAAAATATTGATTATGGCACAAGAGAAGGATGGGTGATCCTATCTATTTGCAAAGGTGACGCAGTCTGATATCTATATAACTTTTGAGCATGTTATCCTATCATAGTATGGTATTATTATGTTTGTTCGACATACTATTTCATATTTGTATCGTTAAATACGTGTTGCAGTGATATTTTGCCGTATCGATTTTGTATATCATAACGATGTTTGCCGTTCCACATCTATGCGTTTGAACTAACTTTTAACTCCCGTGGCAACGCACGGGCACCTACCTAGTTTATTTTGATGACACGATAAGTTGAAAACCGACGTTGCTGCTTCACACGCGGCTTTATACCAGGGCCGCCAGTGGCCCAGTCCCTCTCCACGGACGCACACCTGGACACCCACGTGACGTTATCCTGTCCACACGCTATGCTTAGTGGCCCAGTCCCCCTCCACGGACGCACACCTGGACACCCACGTGACGTTATCCTGTCCACACGCCATGCTTAGTGGCCCAGTCCCCCTCCACGGACGCACACCTGGACACCCACGTGACGTTATCCTGTCCACACGCCATGCTTTGTTCTCAGTCTCATCACGGTCTCATGACGTTATCCTCTGCTCTTGCAACGTGAAATTCATTTCGTTCTCCACTGCTGGTCACTCCTCTTTAAGCTCTTCAAGGGTTATGTTCATCATACAAAACTGCTACGTCTTCTTCGGTCGTAAACTGAGGTAGTCCCCTCTCGAAGCCTCTCGTTCCGCTACAGTTGAGAGGGCGAAAGAGGGGCGCCGCTGTGCTCCCGCCGGCGGGGACGCCGGTCCCCTCCGCCTCCGGTGGCCTTCGAGGCCTCGGATGTGTGGGGGACTTGCATCTTCACCGCCGGCGGTGTAGATTAGGTCCTAGGGTAGCTAGGGTTAGGTTTCCCGGCGCCGGCGTTGAGGCGGAGGCGACGACGCCGCCATGGTGGAATAAGTCCTCTCGGGCTTCGTCCCCGCCTCGTCGATGCGGGCTCCGGCGTCGACGATGTGCCCGTGGAGGTGGTGTCCGGCGACTTCGCCGGAGGAGTCTGCGGCGGCTGCTTCTTCGTCGGTGTGGCGAAGCGGCGGTGCTCGTGCCGTGTGTCGTCTTTGGTGCAGAGGTTGATGTGGGTGATGCGGCGCGGTGGAGAGCGGATCGACCTCGTCTTCCTTCGGCTCCGGTCGTCGGCGGGCGTCGATTCGGGATTGGCGAAGCTTGGGGCGAGGCCCCGGCCGATGTGCGTTCGATGGGGATCTTGTCCCAGTCTTCGTGCCGGGTTTCTCTTGCGGCTTGCGAAAGCTTTTATGCGATGGAGTTTCGTCGATCCATGGTGGAGGCAATTTCGGCGGCGACGGCGGAGGCTTCGTCTGACGGTGCCGCTCGACGGGGCGGCGGCGGCGGCGGAGGCGTCCGGCGACGCTGTTCGATAGGGAATTGGTCCAGGGACCTGCTTGTAATTTCTGTTTTTATTAGGGCCTTTCCTGCAAAGTCTGGTGGACAACTCACCTCTGTATCAGGTTCATGTACGTGTACTGGTCTTTGTACATATTTGGTATAATATTATACACGTACCTTTCTAAAAAAAAAGGGTTATGTTCATCATCTTTCCGTTCACACCAAATCAGTGCCAAAGATGCACCGGTTCTTTCCACCTCTATCCCAGTTCACCTCCATCTCAGGTGAAGTCGTGCCAGGCCCAACGGAGGGCTGCTCCACCGGTGACGGCTATCTCCCACACTAGCTCCAGTTCACTAATGTCGCCGGCGGCAGCTCAACGCCGGCCATGCATTACTTGTACCAGCTCAACCGTTTGATGAGGATACGACCTGTGTTGCAGTTCGTGGTTCTATGTTTCATTTGTGATCCGAGACGCTGCGGTGTTGTGAAATGGTATTTTCAAAGTTGCATGAAGTGAATTGATATGTTTCAATAGTTGATTTTTTTTATGTTGCATAGTGGATTTTATGATGTTACAACGGGAAATTTTGTGATGTAGCTGATTTCTTTATGTTTCATGAAGTGATTTTGAGATGTTTCATTAGCCGAGTTCTGATATTTGTATAAGTACTTGTACTAGAAATATGAGGAGAAATATTAGTGCAGATGGATAGTCTGCATTCCATTGCCCACATGACATGAGAGATGAGTGGTTGGACGAGATGAATGTGTGGCCAGGAGGATAAGGTTCCTTTGTTGTATTGCGGTGGGATTTGTTTGTAGGGGATCTGATTGGTAATAAAAAAATTGATTATTAACATTAGATATAATCCTGTAGACGGTGGCGTCCAAGCGATAAAGCATATATATCCTTCACCACAACAGATATGATTTAAAGCATGTTGTAAAATGGCCTAGTGCAGCCCAAAACCCGCCCGCATGTGAAATATCCACCGGTCTCCTTTCTGGCCTGTTTTTTTTTTTGAGCGAACCTTTCTGGCCTGTTTGGAAGCCCACGACGTGGGCCTGCTGGACACGGGAGAGGCGAGACCCGGAGACCCAAGCTTCCATCCCGGGGCCGCCGCCGCGACGTCCTCCACGACCACTTCGCCCTCGCCGCCGACCCCGACCCCGCTGTCGCCTTCCTCGATCCTTGTCGACGAGTTGCACGAGATGTTCACCTCCGTCTCCACCGCGACTTCACCTCCTCCTTCCTAGGGTTTGTCCCCCCAGATCTCTACCTGACGAGAGCAAGAGCCATTACCTTCCCCTTCGCAAGGTGAGTCCAGCATCTCCACTTCCAGTGCCTCCGCCTCCTCCCACTTCTTGCTGCCCCTGCTAGGGGTTGTTATCTTCACTCATGTCGATTCTTGTATATCTTGGTGGGGAGGAGAAGATCTGAAGCCTGTATATCTTGGTGGGGAGGAGAAGATCTGAAGCCTCTGGTCCAACATCTTGTAGATTCTTGCTCCAGGTGAACGTCTTGTCCATGCCGCTCTTGCATTCGGTTCCTATTCAATTTTGTGCCGTGGCATATTAGCAGTATTTTGAATGTGGTATGGATTAATTCATTTAAAATTTGGTTTGCTTGATATATATCATTTGCATGCTATAAATATGTTGCTGTGTAATATTATGGAATTATAAATACCAAATCGTTAGAATTTATGCGCTAAAAAAATCATACATTAGAAAATTTGAATACCCATCCCTCAAATCTTGGGCCCGCCACTGGTGCGGTGTGCGTCCATGCCCCGGCACCGACCCCATGGTGAGACAGGGCAGTTCCCAGTGACTACTGGTTAGTGAGGGTGAGGCTCCTGATGCCCTCTTTTTTTAGTTTTTTGGCTGTATAATTTATTGAATTCAGATCATGGACTGTTCACTGGTGTGTTCTTTGTGGTTAAAAACTGTAAATTGAGACTAGTACATAATCTTCTATTTATGTAAAACTTTATATAGATACAATTGTAGTTATGCAAATGTTGAACTAGTTTGTTGAGTTGAAGCTTGTACTAGTTTACTGAATTTTAGAATAATCAGAATGCTGTGTTACTGAATTGTTGACCTCTTTTTTAGTTTTTTGGCTGTATGATTTATTGAATTCAGATCATGGACTGTTCACTGGTGTGTTCTTTGTGGTTAAAAACAGTAAATTGAACTAGTACATAATCTTTTATTTATGTAAAACTTTATCTAGATACAATTGTAGTTATGCAAATGTTGAACTAGTTTGTTGAGTTGAAGCTTGTACTAGTTTACTGATTTTTTGAATAATCGGATTGCCGTGTTCCTGATTTGTTGATTGTTTTTCTCATATTATATTGATTTTCTTGTCAGGATTACACCGAGTTCTCGCCTTCTTGGGTACGCGTTGCCATCCCCCACCCAGCGACCGGAGAAGAGGGATCAACGATGTCGGCCTCCAACTGCGTCCTCCTCCACGGCGATGCTTTCGCTGCCAGAAAGGTCTTCTGGAACGCCACCGCGGCGAGTGCCACCTTCCGTGGGGGATTGACCATCGAGGTATTCTTGAACTGCCCCGAGCGCCCGCTGCTCCCCACAACCCTCTTCATGACGAACCTCCCCGGCATCGACTTTGCCAACAACCCCCCGCGCATCGTCTGCGCCGTGGAAGACCTCATCCTCATTCGCGTTCCCCTGGACGAATCAGATGACTACTTCATCTACCGGCCCGGGGGCAAGAATGGTCCGTCGCTCAAGCTGGTCCCGCGCCCCCGGAATATCTTCCTCGACCAAGATGTCGGCCTCCTGCGCCGGGGGGAGGAGCACTACACCATCGCCGCGTTGCTCCCTAACAAGCCTCGCATCTACCACCTCCACAGCTTTGACTCGGCGACCGAGAAGTGGAGCATCATTGAGGCGCCATTGGTGGAGCCGCAGGTCTCGTTCCCCTACAAGAGGATCCCCAGTAGCTCAGAGCGGCTCCTTTACCATCTCACGTCCACCGTGATCACCATCGGCGGCAAAGGTGGTACCATGGGCTGGGTCGATCTCTGGTGCGGCATCCTGCTATGTGACGTGCTTAGCAGGGAACCCAAGCTGCGCGGCGTCCCGCTGCCGTTGCCGCTGGACCACTTGAGGCACAACCATGGGCTAGGGGCCGACCTAGGGTGTCCAAGGTCCCTCCGCGGCATTACCTTCATTGCTAGTCCTGGCATGGAGCCCTGCCTCAAGTTTGTTGAGTTGGGGGTCTCTGCTTGCCCGATTATCCATGACGAGGATAGCGATGATGAAGAAGACTGGGAAATGCATGACTGGAAGATCACCACATGGAGCAACAGCAAGATGACCACCTCATGGAAGGAGTGGCACAAAGACCGCGAGGTCAAAGCTTCCTGCACCACCATCAGCAGCAAGCTCAATTCAAAGATGCTCAAGTCCGGGCTGCTGTCACCAGAGCGAGCCTTTCAGAATCTCTTGGTTTCTAACCCAGCTCTTGGCATCGATGATGATGTTGTTTACTTGCAGGCCAGGGTCAAATTCACGGACCCTAAGGTATTTGTTCTTGGTCTTGACACCAGGGATAACAAACTGCTACGCGCAGTTGAGTTCGCAACTGAAAGGATTCATGGTGCCGAAGTCTGGTATTTCCCTAGTAACATCAGCAAGTATGTCGACTCAGAGACTAGGAGGGATGCCCCTATCCCTAAAGGTACGTCTCTATTCCCTTCTTAATTGTTATATACTATGAAATAGAAGCATATCCTACAGTTACTTGCATGCTATCAACTCTAGAAAATGACCAGGATTAAGTGGCAGTTGATATAAGCAATGTGAGGAATTTAACAATCAGTTACTTGCATTCTATTAGCTCTAGATAATGGTCAGGATTGAGTGGCAATTGATATAAGCAATGTGAGCAATTAACATTCAAGCTAGTAATGATAGTGATCATTCCACCATGGTTTGTGTCAATCCATTGCATTTTCCTGTTTGTTTGTATCGATGGTTCCTTCTCAGCTGTCAATGATTTATATCCATTATCCTTCACAACTAGTTTGCTTTGGTTTCTATCACAATTATTGTAGATTTTTTAAAAGGTATATTGCTCCACCCCGGTAGTAATGGCATTAGATATTTGCATTAGGTGGATTAATGGGGACCGGAATTAAAATGTTCTCTCATGTCTTATAGTTAGTCTGACTAGCTTTTGTGATTATGCCAATCATAAGCATCAAGTATTTAAGCTGTTTCGCTGGATTTTGTGACATGTGATGAAGATGATCCTAACTGGGAAGAGTCGAGCCAGTATGAAGGTACTGAACGCCTAATGCCTCCTTTAAAGCGGCGCGATTTCTTATTGCGCCTCTCGGGGGTGGTGCATTTTGGGAAAGGCGTCGGCCTGAATGGTGTCACAAGTGCTACCTGAAGATGAATGCTTATGCTCTCTTGTGATAATCCAGTCCGGGTTGTAATAATGTTTGCTGGACGGCTAATGTTGCGCTCGCGTGTAATGGTTGCTGGACGACCACTGAAGTTGCTCTTGTAGTTTATTTGCCGCTTATTGTAACAGTGCTGGAGACCTGGAGTTGTTTTGTGCTTGTAGTTTCCGCTCGATACTTGTTTGAATTGAAACAAGGTGGACAAGAATGCGTGCGTGGTGGCGCACGATTGGTGTGCTGAGTTGCGCGCTGTGCTGCTCATCACGAGCCCTTGAGGCCTGCGTGTGGCAGCCCAGGGAACGAAGGTCCCTGACGGGAGTTTCCGTGGTCTATTATTCCCTTCCCTCGTTGCCGTCTGATCATGCGTGAATGTGCCTTTGAAATTTGAGGGAAGGAAGCATTGTTCGTCTAAACGGCCTAAACAGCAGTGTAAACAGTGCTTAAACAATAAACGGTGAACAAAACAATAAACGGTGAACAACCGTATAGTTTTAGCTGTAAACGGTGATTAAATGGTTTGACCGTTTAAATGGTCAAAACAGGGTTAAACGGCCTAAACGGTCTAAGGTGAACACAATAACTTATATTGTACATTCATAAATACGTGTAATGAATTTGTTTATGTATAAATATGTATATTTATTTTTTTATATACACAAATATGTATATCTGGCATAATATTTTTTATAAGCATAAATATGTATATTTGATGCTAAAATACAAAATCGTTTAGACTGTTTAAATCCGTGTAAACTCCGTTTAAACGGTCTAAACTTTAAACAAAGGGTGGTAAACTGTTTAGCGTTTAGGATAACACTAATATATCAATTAACCACTGGAAATTTCATTTCGCTTTCACTGCCACGATTGATCAGCTGGTCAGAGCGTGATCTGGCCGGCCTACTGGACACTAGCCCGGCCCAAGGTGGCTCTCCAAAAAAAAAAAAAGACAACTGCACATTTCTCAGCAGGGAGCATGCCGAAAGAGCGACGAGCACGAGCTGGGGCAATCCAGGCAGTCCACTGGGAGATTAACGGCCAGAGCTGTCCCGGCGCTGCGGCGATAGGATCCGGTTCTGGTGTGTCCGAGGGGTCAGGGCTCAGGGGTCAGGAATCAGGAGCGGGGGAGAAGCCATATAAAAATGCCAAGGCCATATCAAAAAAAATTAAAATGCCAAGGCCTTCTTCTAGAGGAAGAGGAGGAACGGAGGAACACGGGGCACAAGGGGGGCGTCCGGAATTTCCTCCGACTCCGTTTACCGTCAAATTGAAGAATCCAATCCTCTGCTTGATCTGTGTTTTTCCTGGAGGAAACCAGAAGCGGAGGATTATTAGAGCAGAAGGTGAATTGGAGGACACAGGCGTGCGCGGTGCTTTCACCAGGTCCTGCTCTTGGTGTTCTCCGACTGCCTTTCCTTTTCTCTTTTCCTCGATTGTCGGGTAATTCGGTGCGGATCGGAGTTGGGAGGTTCGCACTCTGATGCAAGTTTCCTCTAGATTTGTGTGAGTTGTTACTTGTGATTTGTTTGGATTCTCGGTTTATATACATATAGTTCTTCATGAGTGGTTGTTTGATCCGAACGATCCATCCCCCTTTTTTTCTTGCTGCTGGCTGGAATCAAGTTAAGCATCTCTCCCTGTGCTGGGATTCCTCTGGTTCTGTGCTTCCGGGATCCCACAAGTGTGGGGATGTCTCCAGTGGATTATTCGAATTCAATTTTCCCGGGGTTGCATTTCCGCATGACCTTAATCAGGTTACGATCGAGCGCAATCCGAGCTGCTTGACTTGAGATTCCCGTGTCCGGGACTTGGGTGGGAGTTAACTGGTTTGGATCGAGTGATTTAACGAACAACCTTTAGTTGCTTATCTGCAAGTTGGGATTTCTTTGCCTGTTTCATTCGATGTTCCTCGTTCGGTCGGCTGGAGGAGGAGCCGGAATCAGGAGTTTATTTAGGTACAGACTGCTGGCTGTTGATTTGGATCTCCTCCAGTACCCTGTTTTCTGTCGGCGTTCTGTATCAGACAATCGTCAGGCCTGCAGGTTCCAGTATTTTCCGCACTTTTGGAAGTTGATTCAATTTGTGTCTTGTTCTTATCCGATTTGTTGTCGCTCTCCTGAATTTTCATTTCCATTTAATTGTTGAAATTTCAATAACGGAAAGCTGGGTGTAATACACCACAGTACCCATATTTTACATTTGATTATGTTTTTTGTCTTCAAAATTACTCGTGAGTTATGAGTTATATTGAACTAAATTTCATTTTTTGTTCCAATTGTTTTTTCTTTTAACTTCTCCTGATTTGTTCAACCATATGAGTTATGAGTTAGGATTTTTTGGTAGGCTCACCCATTTCTTTTGAACAAACAAGCTCATTATTTTCCCCCAGGTTTCCCTTGTTGATTTGACCAGTCAGTTAAAGTTGAGTTGATTTTAGTGGTCATCCCGTTTATGACGGAGATTGATCGGTCAGTGGAATCACTCTATCCGTTTCCAAAAAAAAAATCCTTTTGAGTAAGAATTCTTCTTTTGTGAAATGAGTCAAAATTGAACAGATATTCTTTTGGGGCGAAACACAGTACATACATCTGCCCAAGTCTTTTGATAAAATTCGTCCATGTATCTATTTATCGAAGGAATTCCTCTCTGATCTGAATTTGGTTCTTGCAGCAATTTTCGCTCAATTTAGAGTATCCTTACTCTGCTCTCATTGTGTTGTCTACCCTGGAATTTCAGCTCGTCGGGAAATGGAGAAAGAGGCGAGGAACCACTACCACACGCGGGGCTCCTCGCGCGGTGGTGGCGGGGGCACGGCGGCGGAGCGCGACCTACTGCTGCAGTGGGGCAACCGAAAGCGCCTGCGCTGCGTCAAAGTGCAGCGGCGCGACGTCGAGGCCGCCGCCACCGCGGCCGCCGAGAAGGCGGCAATTGGCCAGCGGCGCGCCGCCGCCGCGGCAGCAACAGCAGCTGCGCAGCACCACCCAACTGGCCATGCCCATCACCGCGTCCCCAGGTTCGTGCCTTTCTGCTCTTCTCTGAATTCTTACCCTTTTTTTTATTGTTCGTGGTGCCGTTCTGCGCGTTGCGTGTCCTCTCTGCAATCTATATGATTGCTTCGCTCTGGTGGCTACTCGTTAAACTAGCGCCCATTTTTGGGCTATTAGGCAAAGTAACAACTGGCCGTCACGTGATGTCGTCCTGGGCATGTGCCATCGATCACAGGAGAAGATGCTTGATCTGAATTGGTTTTGATTTAGAGAGAAACTCAATTTTAATGAAGGGTGGACATCGAATTCAAAGATGTGGTCGGTCTTTTTCCTCAAGATCACAAAATAGCAGAGTTGCTAGTTTTCTGACAGATGGGCCTGCATGTTGGGCAAAACAGTGATGGTTTTGGACTTTTGGTTTTGTTGGGCAACCATGATTGCCTGATTGGCATTGGTTTGGCTTGGTGGTGATTGGTCCAAACTTGTGGAGTAGTCCGTGTCCAGTACCACCGAAGTTGGCATGTGGATGCTTAGGTTCTTGTTCTTTACCCCGTTTGAAGATTTATATTCTTGCGAGATACTGATCTGGTTCATTAACTTTGTTATTGGTTGGTGTTTCCTCTATCTAATTGGACCTAGCCACATGAGAGGCTGAAAGAAACTGTTGCATCCAACAGGAACCCTGATTTTAGTTACTAACACTGAAATTAGAAGGTTTCGACTTGTCTCCTCTTATCATTCAAGGTGAGGTTGTTCTCATGAGTTTTAAGGACCAGGAGATTAGTACTCCCTATCTCCATCATCTGTCAATCCAGCTGAACTGTATGCAGTTGAAGTTTTTTCTGAATTTTCAAGAGTTCTAGCTTATGATGTTTTTCTTTTTCTTTTCTGTTTTGTTTTTTTGCATCACATGACTTGCTTGTCTGTTTGCTCAAACCGATCCGTGATTTTACTTCACTGAAACTATTTCCAAAAATGAATGACAAGATGAGACTGGCGCAAATAGTTATCAGCATTCTCTCTCTTAGGAAAAGCTTGTCAGTATTTTGGTGCCCTCGTCTATTGCTATCTTTGGAATCTAAAGTCACATCATGTGAACTATGTTTTGTTGACTAATTTTGGATTCAGAAGAAAACACCAATTTTATCTTAATCTGTCACCACCACACGTAAAGTGGATGGTGAGGGCTTGCTCATTCCTTGTTCTCATCCTTTTCCTCTTCTCCTTGCATTCATAGTTTTTTACCTGGACAGGACAAAGCGTTGATATAGGTAACTGATGGAAATTTTTGCCTTTTATATTGCACCTTGCCTCTAAATTGGAGGTGAATCATGAATTTTTGCAGTCTCCTTATTTTAGAATTTTAATAATCTTTTGAAATTAATTGCGTGAAACTTCAAAATCTAGCATTCTATTCTCATCTTATGAAACCATTTGAATTAAAAAAACAATTGTTAACTGGAAAGCATACACAGTGTTGCTTATATACTGTATTCAATGGACCGTGAAGAAATATATGATAACACCATGGGCCATTCTGTTCAATGTGTTCCTTCTCTTTATCCTTTTTTTTTTTTGCTATCCCTTTTTTATGCAACAAGTGGTCTCCAAGCTGGGAGGGACCTCTCAGAGTTGTGCGGGTGGTTCCAGGCAATGCTTACATGCTGGAATATCTCAATGGAGAGGAGCTGCCCAAGGCGCTGAATGGCCGCTTCTTGAAGAGGTATTACCCGAGCGTTTGGCAAAATGCTTGAGGGAAATCCGATGAATCGTATCGGGTGTTAGGCTTGATTCGAGTCAATGTTTCTGTGTTGTACCGAATCATTAGATAATCTAGGTGCTTTTGGTTCATGTTCTTCACCAAAAGGCAGGGGGGCATGTGTTGAGCACCAGTTTGGGCAGGCGCCCAGGCGCTCACCGGACTGTCCGGTGAGCTGCGCCGGACAGTCCGGTCCCACCGGACAGTCCGGTATGTCCCCACCGGACAGTCCGGTGGGTGCGAATCCGATCGGGAATCCGCGATCTGTGCGGGATTTTCGGGGGATTTGACTTGTAAAGGGTCCAGACCTCCCCCCCCTATATATATGAAGGGGTAAGGCCGATCGAAACAGATCGAATCCAATCAAATCAATACAATTACCTTTATTTGCAATCTATTATCCCCAAACCCTAATTCTCTAGTTCCCTAACCCTAATTCTCCACTCCCAGTCTATAATCTCGACCCAATCCCACGTGCTTTTCGTCTAATCCCAGTCTAGCTTCTCTGATTTCCCAATCCCTTGCTTCCTAGCTTGATCCTCGATCAACTAGAACCCCCAACGATCGTTCTTCCTCGCGGGAGATCGGTTTTGGGCCTATCCTAAGTGATTGGCGCGATTCTGCTCCAACAGTTACCTCCTCGCTAACCTCATAATCAAACCCATGCCCCTCTCTCGTCTCAAGTGCTAAAATAGGGGGTTAGAAAGCTCAAATTCGATGACATGCTTGGTCAAAGGTATGTCAACTACGTTGAGGAAATATAAAGATCATAGCCTTGTCAACATTATGAAACATCATAGCATCTACAAGCTATAACTGGTAAATAACCTTTTGTTTGAACCCTTTCTTCCATTTTCCTTGTTCTAGTTCAATTTATATATATCTGGATCTTGGTTTGTTGATTGTTTGTGTTGTTTCCATCCACCAATAAAATCTTGTAAAGTCATTGTCATAAAAGTTTATATAAAAATATATCTTCTGGTGTATTTTCTTATTTATAGTAAATTTTTGTGCGCTGGGTCCTAGTTAGATTGCGGAATAAGGAAAGGAAACCATAGGTTTAGTTGCCTACAGGAATTTTGTAACAAAGATCCAACCTTTAGACATAAAGTTTAGTATTTTGGCAAGATACAATGATTTTGTAGAATGCTTTGGTCCTGAAATAACTACAAGGTATTTGGATGCAACAAAACTTTAGTTTTTGAAACAACAGTATCACTGAGATATATATAGTTTAATAGTTTTAGAAAATTTATTTTGGACATCTTTTTTCCAAACCATGGTTTTACACATCTCCCTTGTCCGTGGAACTATGGTTTCTTGATCCCATGGTTTTCTCAAACAACGATGTTCAAAGAGGCTGATAGCTTTTTCCATTCCTTAGGAAAAGGTTAATTAGCTTCTCCACTTTTTAACTGATGCCATGCATAAAGGATGATCTAAAATCAAATAATCAAACGGTTTAGCTTTCTTGTCTAGATTTCTCACGTTTCTTCCCCCTCCTACCAAAGAAAAGTTAGCAATATACTGCCAGTAAAAGCTGCTAAAAACAAGAAAAGCTAGTAACGTCTCTAGATAAGAGAGCTGCTATAAAATCATTGGACCACTAGTACAAACAGTAGCTAGGAAGCACACAAGGGATTGCTAGTATTATGCTTGTACAAGGGATAATGCTGTGGGGAACTTGCCTGGGGGTCCCATTAAAGTGGGTCATTAGCTACTAAAAACATGATTTGTTGGGTTAGAGGTATAAGTTTGCTGCTCATAATTCACTACTCCGGTACTCCCCCATTTTAAATTGTAGCCTTATTTTTATCTCTTTATGTTCATTTGCATGCTGATAAATCTAAGAGAATTGCTCCGGTGGTCTTCTTTCTAAACTCTGCACAAATCTTAAAGCAGTCTAGGGATTAATTAATATAATTTTCAGCGTAATTAGAGCCCAACCAGCCCGTGTCCAGCCCAACCTTATCCCGACGTTCCCAGGCGCTTGCGGAAGACGGCTCGTGCGGGCGGTTGGCGGTGAGAGCATGCGGGCCGACGGTCAGCGGCGCGAGCGGCGGCTCGAGTAGCCGGCGCGAGCAGGCCAGCAAGCGGCGCGGGGGCGGTGCGAGCAAGCGATCAATAGTCCGTTCTTGTTCCCTGACTTTCTCCTGCCCTTCTTCCGTTCTATCATATTGATATAGGAGCGCAGTAAAAATATCTTTTAAGTAACTTCATGAAGACATTGCCGAGCGCATTAAACATGTCCCAAGCCTTGTATCCTGGAATCAGTTCTTCACATGTACTATAAAAAGCGGCATAACACAGCAACGTCTACGGTGATATCAACCATTAGAATGTGCAGATCAATGCGGTGTCTGTCGCTGTTGAAACTTTGAGGTTCGCGTCGTCGATCGTCGTGTCCACCTGCTCACGCGGCCTGCCGACCGACTGCGCCGCTGGCCGTCGCTCCAGCTCGCTCGCGTCGTCGGCCGCTACTTACGCTGGTGACGGCTTCGCTAGTGATCTCAGATCGAGCCTGCTCAAGCTCGCATCTCCTGCTTGTCTACCTTTCCGCGCCGTTGACGGCCACTACTGCTACATCGCGTCGGCCGCTACTTGCGCCGTCGTCCCTCGCCCAGGCACTCGCCGCCGATCAAAATCAAAGCGTTGGAATAGAACGAGTAACCTGGAGCAGATCGCGTTGGAATAGAACGAGTAACCTGGAGCAAATCGTGATACTCTTCCGTGAGGATATGATTGGACTGGGTTGGTCTGGACGCGGGCTGTAAATAGGGTCGGGCTCTATTTACCCAGACGAAATTAATATTAATTAATCCTCATGCTGCTTTAAGATTCGTGTAGGTTTGAAAAGAGGACCACCGGAGCAATCTCTAAATCTAAATATATATACATACTAAATCCATAGAAGAATAGATGTGCCTATTCGAATACAAAACGGCGTATAATTTAGAACAGAGGGGGTACTTTTTAGAGTGAGGCTCTACTTGAGACTTTATCCAAACCACGGCTGATTGTTATAGTACCTGCGTAGTTTAGTCAGTCCGCGATCGATAGGAATCATCGTTGATTATTTCAAATCCTTTCCGCAGAGAAAACAATGTCGAACGGACTATGGAAATGTTTTCTCTAACAGCGCCCTCTCTCGTTCTTGTTGACGGGAATACCCCTAAATTAAATTTCGACGATAACCAGCATGAACACAATGAGATTACTAAATAACAATACGATTAAATTTAACCACTGGCACATGGTGGCAGTGAGCAAGTTTAATAACTTAGCCCACAACGGGATATATATATACACATGCCACATCACATAAAGCAATGCAGATTATAGCCCATATGTATAATGGTTAGTTGTTGGTTCACGCTATACAGTGTTATCTGGCCCACTATGTTCTCTCACGAGGTTTTTTAGAGTCCGTGTGGAGCCCACTCTCAGGCGGCTACTAGTGAGTCGTAGCCCGCTTCTCTTCTCCCTCGTACGTCTCCTCTCTCTCTTCCACCTCATCATAAATCTAATGTGGCATTGCATTTGACCCGCTTAGATGACCTTATTATACTTTCTCTAGACCTCTAATACTTGAGAACAGGACGACTTGAGACAATCTTACATTGTTGTTCGCTCAAAGCTACACGGAAATAAAAGATACGAAACATACAAAACAAAACAAATGTTGACACAAAGTCCACTATCGGAAGACCGACGACACAACTCTGTAAATACTACTACTAGATAGATCATAGATATAGATAGATAGGCATTATTATGGATAGACAGTACTAGTAAATTATGAGATGATGGCATGTCGAAGAAGGATTGAATCATTGAACGCATGAAAATCATATCAATTGTGCAGCCACCGTTGAGGCTCGCCGGCGCCGCCTTTTGCTGCTTAATTCCCACCAGGGCCAGCACGGCCTGCTCCGACCTGCAGAGCGGAGGCGGAGGCGGCTCTCGCTCTGACGCAGCATGCACACATCGCACCATCACCGGAGAAGTTATCCGCGACCACGGACTGATCGGACCGCCGGTTGGACCGCGGCCTCGGCAGGTCGCGGTCGCGGCGCTGGGGGACGGCAGCCGCCGAGCGGGGCTGCGGCGAGGCATGGACGGGGTCGGAGCTGCTCAGCGCGGTGCTACTCGCTGGATAGGGCATTGCCCGGCGGGGTGATGCAGCCCGGTTGAGGTGGGGCGCGGCGTCGTAGCCGACGCAGGAGCCGGACATGGTGAAAGGCTCAGGATTGGCGAGGGCCACTGGACGGAAGAAAAACTGAGAGTGCGGTGGGGGAGGGACTGCGACTGGGACTGTGGCCGCGCGCGGGTACGGGAGCGGGAGCCCCAGCGGCGGTGGGACGGCGACGAGCTGCTGCTGTGCTGCAACGGCCGCCGGCGCAGGCTCTCCCCACGGGTGGAAGGAAGAAGGTGGCCGGGGCGTCGGCGGCGGCTGGCGGTAGCGCGCCGCCGCGGGCGCGGGCTCGGGAGCGCGCCTGGCGACGACGGGCGCGAGCGCGGCGGTCACGTCGCCCTCGCCCACTGCCGCCGCGGAGGGAGCGGCGGGGAAGTTGATCCTGGCCCTTTGGGAGTCCATCGTCCTCGCGGCGGCGTCGTCGTACGCGGTACGCGCGCGCCGCGTCCTCGGCGGTGGCGAACGACCCGAGCCAGGCGGAGCGGCGACCCGCCGAGTCCCATATCTGGGCGACGTAGCTGCTGCAGTTGCGGCGCTTGTGCACGCCGCGGAACCGCCGCGTCGGCGTCGACGGCAGCAAGGGCGCCGGCTGCTCGGCCCTCGCCGCGGCCGCGGCCGCCGCCGGCCTCGGGAGCGCGAGGACGACGCCGCCGCGCGCTTGTGAGAGTCGAAGATAGTGTGGCCATATCCTCGCCAACCAAGCAAAAGGCAAGTACGGCGTGATGATGTCGTGGCGCGGCGCGGCTTGCTTTCTTCGTCGATCGGTGCCAAGGCACTGCGGCGCGAGGTTGTCTAGTGCCAGCGACCCCTGGCTCCCTGAGCTAGTAGATGGATATCATCGCTCTCGTAAACAATTAATGACGTGGCAAATGGTATTGAGAATGCAAGTCATGTGGATATGGATGCACATTAATAGCAGCAATACATGGATGCCACAAAAACCTTCTTCCCCAACTCCGGCGATATTAGGGTTTCTGGTCTTCTTCCCCAACTCCGGCGATATTAGGGTTCTGGGTTTGCGGGTTATCTGGGACCTCTAGGCTTCAAAAGGGTCGTGGTTCGGCGCGAGCGGTGGAGGCAGCAGGGGCATCAAACTCTTATTAATTTGCCGCGTGCGGTGGCGAAGACCGTACCGCTGGAGCCAAAAGAGGCTGGAAGAGGCGGGAACCTGCATGGGAGATCGGCGGGCGAGGAACAACAAAGGAGGAGATAAGAGGGAGGGAGTTGACGTTTGATTGATGGCCTATAAACCACACGTTGGATTTGGCGAAAAAACCAGAAAGCCCAACAGACACCTAAACTTAATTGGTAAAGGTTGAAGCAACGAAATGTGTGATAGAGCACACCCCTTTTGCGTAATGTGTGCGGTATGTTCCATGTACTGACATTGGTTCGAGTGATTCACGTGTATGACGTTATAGATATTTGTGTCTGTGTATGGCTTTGACTCCTTATATATAGCCCCTACCTGACTCCGATTCGAGCAAAAGCATTGATGCCACATCTCTACCCCTTCTCTCTCTTTGTCCCAAGCCTTAGTGGCAGAGCCACAACCAAGCCACCCTAGGTGGTCGCCTAGGCTCTCTGACGAAATTGGAAGTTTTTCTTGTTATTTAGAGTTAATATGATATTTTTCTAAGTGAAATATTTGGTGTAGTAAGGATTTCCCGGGCTCCAATAACAACTTCTAGATCTGTCACTGCCAAAGACTCGAATCGATAAGATCTCTCTTTATGTCCATACCTATATATGCTTCGTTGTTGTGAACTCCATATATAAATCTGTGGCTCTCCATCATCTCTACTGGATGGAAATGAACTAGCGCTCGAGTCTCTAAGGCTGCAAAGGGGCCTGGAAAGCTCAATTTCGATGACATGTTTGGTCAAAGCTTTGTCCTGGGGATGAATTTCTAGATCTGGATTTTGGTGAGTTGATTGTTTGTGATTTTGATCCACCAAGTAAAATCGTGTGAAGTCATTTGCCATGATTTTTTAATTTAACGGTAGATCTTTGGGCTTATTCTCTCATTTATTAGAAATTTATGGATGACCTGATTAGATTGGGGAAAAGATATCTTATAATTTAATTAATTTCTACAAGATTTTTCACACTTACGCCCTTTTTAATGAAAGATCTCAGCCTTTGTTTGGATACAAATATTAGAGTTTTAACAAGACGCAATACAGCAATGGTTTTGTATGATACTTTGGCTTTGAAAAAAATACTACATGGTGTGTGGATGCAAAGACTTGTAGTTATGGAAACCACAACAGCCCTAAAATATACTCTCTCCGTCCCAAAATAGTATTTTTCTTACACATACAAATTATATGTGTAAGAAAAAAACACTATTTTGGAACAGAGGGAGTAGTTTTTTTAGGGTTTTTGAAATTCTATTTTAGACCTATTTTTTCTAAACCATGGTTTATTTTTCATGTCTCTTGTGTATACAGCTATACCGGCAATAATGTTTTCTTAATCCCATGTTCTTCCAAAACAACAAGGTTCAAAGACGCCCCTAGCTTTTCCATTTCTTAGAAAAGGGCCGGGATATCTTCTCCACTTTTTAACTGAACGCATGCGCAAAGAGCCCGATATCTCTCCTACTTAAAAAGAATGACTTGCTTCCGTTTCCAGCACTTCACTCCCCCCCTCCCCGTCGGACCGCCCCGCCAATCAGAGCGCTCCGCTCCGCAACC
>CBMN010002585.1:0-11407 GCA_000582825.1 Hordeum pubiflorum | reverse complement strand
GACCAGCAGAGGACCGCCGCCGGCTAAGCTGGAGCTCCTTTCCTCTCCACTACGAAGCACCAGCAGAGGAGTCCTCCTCCTTCCACCCCCTGCCGCCGCCGGAAACCCACAGCACCACCCATGGCGCCGTAGGTCAGATCCGCAGGATCCCCCAAGACTTCAAGAGCCTCGGTATGCATCCCTCCATTGTGCTAGCAATGTAAGTTTAAGAAGAAATCTGTTTTTTCCAGTCTAAGCTAAGCCACACATCAGTACGCGCCCAACCACAACCAGCTAAAAGACAATGCACGCCAATTAGAAGCAAACCGTCCAATCAGTTTGTTAAGAACACATTTCAGTTTAAAGAGTCCAACGATAAACGCACCAAAAGCGTTCCGTTTCTAATATCTTGGCACCAGTTACTTGTGATCAGATTAAGAAAATTTGGGAAGCCGTCAAGTCCTTCAGAACCTACACAGCAGGGTAGCCATGCATGACCCCGCATGGAGCTTCAGATCAGAGCAGAGTAGATAGCCACTCTAGCACACAGCCGCACCTCCACTTCTACCCCTTCAAGCACGTGAAAACGAAAAAATGGCGTCAGCCAGCGAAACGACACATGAAATCCTCAATGCTATGGTCAGAAAAAGAAAAAAAAGACGGCGTCTTTTACCACCCATTGTCATTCACTCATCGCGCTGCTTCTTGCAGTTGCTCTCCTTATAACCCCTCGTCAGCCTCTTCAAAGGGGCCCGGGGCGTACCCGAATCGGCTTGTGTGAAATAATCTTCTGGATCATCTGATGGCATATCATCATTAGCTCGTGTAAGGAAAATCAATTGAAAAAACAGGGGTCATTATCATTCTAGCTTATCCACAACTTGTTTTTTTTCTTTTTTCTTTGCCTACACAACATGCATACCTTCAGATCCTTTTCCTTTGTCGTTAGTTGATGATTGCATTAATAACCTGACATTCTGGTCACACAACCGGATTATAACTATTTAATTTGGTTCCTTGAATTTCGGAAAGGATGAACAACACAAGCTTCGGATGTGTAGTTACCTTGACATCTTCATCGTCACTGAATCTTTGAACGTTAGGCTGGGCTTCGTTACTGTGGCCAGTTCTCTCGCGGCAACCGTGATCACCCCAACTTCCATCTGCTGCTGTGCAATCTCACATTTCCCATTGAAAGGTGGCATGTGGCAAAACCTGAAATCACAACATCAACACTTCAGCGTTCAGACCTGTCAAAAAGTTATGCATGTGCGGTCTATAAACTTTGCTACACCAAGATAATTTAGATCTATTGTCAACTATAGTTAGTGAAGTTCATGTTCTGAAGTCTTCTTATACTTGTGGTGATACAGGGCTACATCGAAAATAACTTGATTTACCAATAAATTGATACCGATGCAAATACTATTTAGGAAACAATACTAAATTTAATGGTAACATGAACAAACGTCCAGTGAGCTTAAAAGTCAGCAAGATTCTAGTAAACTAAAGAGTCAGCAAGATAAACAAGTAGCACAGGAATACTGTAAATAACGCTATAGCACACAGTAAGCTTGTAGGGTAAATCTATGCTGAAGTCGGGGTAAATCTATGCTGAAAACTTTAAATTTTGCATCCAGACCATTCAGACAGTAGAGACTCTATGCTGAAGTCGGGGTAAATCATGTTTTAAACTCCAGGTTTTCATGTTCTTCGAATTTAAAAACGCTACGGGTTCCAAAGAAAATCTGGATCTAATTGATCATGGGTCATGTTTTGGAATGTTGCGGCCACTTTACCGGCTGTTGGGTGTGGCCAGGGCAATCGTTCAAGCAAAAACTTAAAACCATGGTCACCGTGGCCAAGGTATGCAAGCTGAAAGCTTACAAAAAAACCTGAATGATATGTTGCAAGCTGAAAACTTTGAATTTTGCATACAAACCATTCAGACGGTAGAGACTCTGTACTGAAGTCGGGGCTGAGCATTCTCCATTTACGACAGCTGTCGCACTGAACCCAGTCTTTAACAGCCTCAATGTGTTCACCCCTTTCACTCTGGATGAAGAAAATTAACTAGAGTGAATAATGCTTGAAATGTGTAAACATAATCCTTTAGAATAATATGGAACAATACGGAAGGTAAAATGAGAACTTAGATGTATATGATAAACATTTAGCTCCAGAAAGGATTAGAATGCCACCCCCATCCCTGCAGACAGTAAACCCCTGATAGCATGATTACAATTTTTTAGAACGAAGATGCAAGAAGATAGCATGATTACATACATGTAGATTTGTATTTATGTATTTTAGGCAGAAAATAGGTATGTGCATATCACATCCACATTAATTTGTATGTCGATTACCGTATTTACAAAAAATACCTGGTAGATTTTAAATGCATAGTAACAAATATGTTTTTAGTTGTCTTCATATCATGATGCTGTGAATGGATAAATCACAGCGTCCAACAATAGCCAATTTGCCACCCCTTCTCATCATGACTAATACTTGTCTTAGTTTCAAATGAATGAATGATAACATAAATTTTTTCTCCGTAAAAGCATGATCTAGAGTTGTCTGCTACCAACCTATGGCATACAGAGTTATAACCTACTAATATATTTCCATTCTTGCCTTTTCAATGCAAAAGAAATTCCATAATGCACTTAATGACAAAATATGTATAAGACATTTTCCAATATAAAGTAAATCATACTGCCATACCAATTCAAGCTTGTCAAAATGTGTATCCCAATATTGATCTGCTTTTCTCCCGAGCCACTCCTCCAGTTTGACATACATTTCACAATCTTGAAATCCTTGCTTGCTGTTAAGAACCCAAGTATTACCATCTTCGTTATCCTGAAAAAATACGCAAAGAAGTTTATGCAGGAACTGGAGTAGGAAAAAAGAAGAGCAAGAACATGAAGAATAGATAATACAATGAGGGCAGTAACATCTGCAACTCCAATTATCCCACGCCCTATGTCGGCACTGTACTTTTGCCCTCCAACTCGTTTGTTAGACTGGGAAGAGAACACAAAATGAAGTCACAACAAATAAAAAATGCATGAAAAAGAGTGCAAAGAGCTTGCTGAAACAAAATGAACATATATTGCTTGTGATGTACTCCCTCCGTAAAGAAATNTAAGAGCGTTTAGATCACTAGTTTCTAGCATCAGCTAGTTTTCCATGTCTGGAAAGATCCGACTAAAATTCGTTCTCCCTCTCTACCATAGAGAGTAATGGAAGAAACTAATTGTGCACTCTAATCGAACAGAAGTGTTGCGAGGATGTGATGACTGGCTAATTCTAGTGTGGAATGGATCATGGAGGAACCATGCATGGAATATATCTAAATGAAAATAGACAACTATGTGTGATTTGATACAATAGCGGTTAATCTCACCTCTATTAGACGACCATGCCAATACAAGAACATTCCACAGTTCACTCTACCGCATTCTACATTACTCCTCCCGAGTGTTAGTTGTATGGTCCTTCCCATGATTTTACCAGACATAATATATGTCTTATCAAGAGTATTTTCCAAATGACGGGTTATGACCTAGAAAAAAAAAGATGAAACGTGAATACAACATGTTACAACATAGAGAAATATGGCATAAGAGTATTTACCAGAGACCCTTGGATAGTGATTTTCATCTGTGGATTCAGGAACATCACTTCTAGATAAGCTTTAAGTGAATAATCCAATGGCACCTTAAAGGATATGACAAATGAATCAGTGCTAGAGATGAAAGAACAACAATAACGAAATTAAGAACCACTGCCACTATTGTTTTTTGAAAAGAAAGTCTAGTTTTTAAAACACAAAGTTCTGCATAACATTGAAGTACATAATGTGTGAAGGATATGACACTCAAAGCCCTTCAAGCTCAAAAATACAATTTGAAGGACAGCGTGCAAAAGAATAAACTGCATTCATCCATCTAGTTGTATAGCAACCATTAGAATTATGCAACAAACTTCTGACATCTATAATGAATCTGAGAGGTTAGAACTTCACTCTATTAGTAGCAAGGGAGGCGTTTTGGCACCCAGGAGCATTTGCTCCCGGATGAACATTACCTAAAAAAGCGGTAAAATGTTTTCAAACAATTCAAACTTTTTTGTTGATGTTTGTGTTAGTGTCGCAAGCATACTTGACAATTTTCATGCGAATCAGAGCAGTAGTATTTCGTCGGTGAAAATAATAATTTGGGGTGACATTTTTCGGTAACATTTGGTGTTTAATTTGTTGTTTTTTACAGGCCAAAATGTTTAACCTTTTTGCCTAAAATTTTGCTGGTAGCATTTTGATGTGGCTGAATACATAAAAAAATTGTTCGGAGTTTTTTGACATTTAAAAAATTATTGTTCGCGCGCAGGAGCACGTCCTCCCGGGAGCCAAATTGGATTTCCACAAAAGCACATGTAACTCTGATTTTGAAGTTTGGACCCCTGTTTTGGGCTGCTGAAAGCTACACCTGCTCGTGCTGCATAGATGTTGGCTAGCCAAATGTTGGCATTGTCAAATAACGGCAATATCAAGACTTGTCAAATATTGGCAACTTTATGTGTGATGGGCAAGAAAGCTTGGTAACCAACATTTGGTAGCCAATATATGGCAAAATGCCAAACATTGGCATGCCAAATTTTGGCACCAAACTAATTACACTCTAAATATATATAGTACAAGGTCAGTTACAGGCAGGTCGGTTTGTGCCTGGCAGCCTAGTGCTAACCAATATGACAAAACAAAGTTGGTTGCTTCTACTAGCTGTATGGCAGCAAGCTTATCTTAATAGTTACGGAAAACCAATAGACGTATACTACCGTACTGCAGGACACCAGGATTATCCTAACACACTCATCTTTCCAGATCTATGGAAATCATTAATTAGAACGTTGCAATAAACTTCTGGCATCTATAATGTATTTGAGAGGTTATTTCTTATCTCAAAAGTAAAACTAAAAAGAAATTGTTGATAAGAAGTTACATACGTTGCCAGTAGTTTGTCCTGGACGCGATCTGACTCTTTTTGAACGGATTAATATGTCTCCATTACCATGGCCAGCAGGATTTCCATCAGTCTTCTCTGGGTTCCATTCCAAAGTGTAATCTTCACCCCATCTCTCTAAATTCCATATATAAACCTGTGTGCCAGTAACCCCACTTTTTCTCCAATGAAGTACTCATTAAACGGAGAAAATTCCTTGATAGCATTCAAGTTATACTCTGCAGTAGCTTCAGACTGGACATTCAAATCAACTTCCATGTATTGCCCTCTCTTGCAATATGTCACCACAGGGATCTCAAGATTCTGTACAAAATCACACTATTATAACTTTAGCATGCCTAATAGGCAAAGAATAAAGCCGGTGCGTAGCCATTCTTACCCTTTTATTTTCATTGAAGGACTGGGATAGAAAGGACACTGATCTGGAAGTTGAAGTTTGGGTAAGCACAAGTGCATCTTTCCCAAGTTTCATAGCCCCACTCTACAAAATAGGAAAGCTGCTTATTGTGTGGGCAGTTAAATATTAGAAATGCCTAGTCAGACAAGACAGAAATAATTGAAGGTAAACTGGTAAAGCGACCTGCAGCATGACATTTGCATTGGACATGAAGACGAAGAAAATATACTAATAGACGACCCCTAGCAGTCTATATTATTCATGCACAAGAGGGACACGCTAGTTCCCGCTTTTCTTAGCCTCATGAAAGTGGAATTTGTGTTGTCCTCATTTACGTAACAACATTACACATCTAAGAAGTGCATTATAGGCTAGGTAAATAAAAATCTACCTTATCACAATCAGGCAGGTTTCAGTAAGATTAGACAAATCAGAGTAATGCAGCACATAATTGATGTAAAATATTGGAAAACTTAAAGGCTATCAATAATTCCAATGACCAGGAACTGAAGGAAGTATAGGGATGAGATTTGACAAGAATTTGACACAAATGCTTACCTTAAACCCAATTCCAAACCTCCCAATCTGATTCTGGCAGTGTTCATTTGGATGGTCGTGACCAAATGAGATCATTCTCATCATTTGCGCATAAGTCAATCCATGGCCATCATCACACACACATAAGACAGGAACTATTCCATTTGCTTTCTTTGAAAACATTGATTGAATGGAAATATCCAACCTTCCATTAATAAGGGGAACAAAAAGAACGAAAAAGTTAGTGCAATTAAACTACAAATAGCTCCAAATAATCTTCAAACAGCGTCGAAGTTGCTGTCCTTCAGCAAGGTATCGCTCTCTTCACCCACTCTTTTATGAATATATGATACGCATGCTTGTGCGTATTCTAGAAAAAAAAGATTTTGTGGTAACTGCAAACAAGTCAAAGCTCCTTAAAGCCCTATACAACTAAAAGCAGGATATGATGTACATATTCACCAGCAGAGAAACAAAAAGTGATGGTTATTATAATAAAATTAGTGCTTAGCTTTAATGCAGTGTAGCTTTAAATGCGCCCTTTTATTATAATAGCTTTGGAAATATTACCGAATAACAAATTGATTTATTTTCTTCTTGTTAGGGCTACCATCTGTATGTATTATTACTAGAATTATTAAATATTCTCTTAACTAACTAAGATTACACAATGGAGCACATCGCAGCACAGTGCAACACAATTGACGTCAAACTGGCCCCAAAAATGATCTAAGAATTACACAGGCAATCAGTTTCTTACTATAGATCCTTGAAAGCATGGATGTACCTGGATGCACCAGCATCTCTGGAGTTATCTATGAGCTCTGCTATTGCTCCAAAGATCCAGGCTGCGTGTGTCTGACTAAGTGTTCGGAGATAGTTGGTGTTTGTTCTAACAAAAGTTCTTGCAGGTGTAGAGGTTCTCTTCTTCAACGCTGGATCTAAAATTCTTGGACCATCTTCAACATGGGGTTCTGTGATATAGGGATGATCGTGTTTATGTGGAGATGTCATTTGCTTTGTACCTGGTATGTTATCACAAGTCTCCTCACTTGTGTTGGATCTCCCTGGTGGCACGCACAACAGGAAAGTGCAGAACAGTCAAGCATGGACTATGATGAAGCACATATTTAATTCCAACTAAGGATAAAACTTCCATCAACAGCATGAAGTAATGATCAAGATGAGAAAAAGGAAAATGCAACTCTTAGGATACCACATGATGTCACCAAAATGCTAGCGTAGAGATAGCTAGCCAATAGTCAATGAGGTTCCCACTATGAAACGAAGGGAACAATGCAAAACTGATGCAGAGCTAATAACAAACAGCTTCAGCAAAGAAACGGTTTGTTTTCAAAAAAGCAAAATAGAAAACACTTACCAGATATCCCTTGCATATTTTTGGAAACTCCGTGATGGTTCAGTTCAGTCTCATACAAGATCACTGCAGAGAAAGTGTGTCCAGGATAAACAATGTGGAAGGTGACAGACCTGAATTTAACAACGCCGGCCTACAAAAAACACAAGATAAAAACAAGGGCCCTCGCATTAAAGACAGCAAAATGGAGCTAATAGAATTGTGGTATAACAAAATCAAACATACTGCTCGCCTTGTAGGCAACTGAAACCCTGCCCAGAATTAATTGCAAACTAATTAAGAATCCCTGCAAAATACCACCCCTCTCCCTCACCCTATAAACTTACATACAGTACTTCTTAATCTAGATGTCTCTGTTATGTTAAACCATGTCAGACACCAACACCCTAAGAATTAAATCTCATAGGACAATAACTAGGTGATTGCCCAATTCTCGCACAATGTTTTCTTAGAAGGGTGATCTAAAAATAGAATATGTAGCATATGTTGTATCTTCCATATCAATTACGAGGAAGTAGCTGTTGGAACTCGCCCACGGATCGATCACATCTAATCACAATGAACACGCGCATACAAAAACTTTAGCCAAAGGCACGTGTCGTGCCTCTTCTTTTTTGTTTGTTTTCTCCACGGTGTTACAAAAGACTCCCAGCCAGCCGTGTATACACACACACACACACACGAACTACGCCCAGCAAACGGACTCAGACTAGTCCTAAACCTACACGAATAAGCTGACTAGAATACTAACTGGACTATGACCCAATCACCCAACTAGCACTACACGCACCGGACACAGCCATAGCACTAGTACAATTCAGACTTTGCATCGAACTGCCAACACGCCTTGGCATACATGCAAGCTAACCTCAACACGTACACGTTGCTAAACTCAAGATTAATCCTAACAGTAGCTAAATATCTACAGAATGCAGATAATATTTACCTTCTCACTTTTGCGAAGATGACGCATAAGTCTTCCCCATTCGTTGGTCTGTCTATCATCTTCCGGATCAGGAACCAGTGAAAATTTCATGAAATCATTCTGCTGGTACTCCTTAACTGGCACGAAGTTGGTAATTGACCATACAGAGGGGCTCTGTAAGGAAAGGATAAATCACTCACAGTGTTCTGACTTCATAAAATGCCGCCCCAAAAACAAAAATGTATGCATATAAAGTATAAATGCAAAAATAGCATGGAAAGAATGCTCACACAGATTTTTCCTATAAACAAAAATACTAACTTCCTTTCGCAATATTGTGTTGAGATATGTCTTTTTGTAACGTTTGGGCATTCATAAAAAAAAAGAGGTTGCATAGTTGTAATGTGTCATTTAATAAGGCTGTGTTGGTTCATTGTCACAAACTATTTCCTTGGATCTGGTGCTTGATAGGGATTGGACAAGTGTTACAAAACAGAGGAGTAGCTTCAATTTTCAAGTGGATTAGGCAAGGTATCATTGTATTAAACTCGGGTGCCACAAGATTTATTTTATAACAATAGTGCAAAGCACAACCAAGAACAAGATAAACTTAATTCAATGATGTGTGATAGTATGCTACTCAAAACAAGAAGAATTCTGTACAGAAATTAAAATGAACCTACACTGTGATGCCACTGGGAACTTCACAGAGTTTGGTCCGGCATATGTTTATTGAATCTTTTGACAGCATTACGTATCTCCAGCCATGACCTATCATAAAAAAGCATATAACTAGAGCAAAATACTGTAGCACATACAACATATTCCAAAGAACAAGCGAAAGAATCATGCACATACAGAATTGCACATTCTCTCAGTGTTAATGTTGCAATCCAAATATTCCAACTGGATCCTAAATTTGTGTCCTTGCACTTATGGATCAGCATAAACTAACACATGATGCATTTTGCTTTTTTGGCTTGCTTTTTCTAATAATAAATACAAAAAACGCAAATTAGGAAGGGAAATTTGGCGCTTGGCAATAAGCAGGTGTTAACATGAGCACTTAGGCCGTCTCCGAACCTAACCTGTTAAATTTTCGAAGTATAACTGTGAATATTCAAACCTATGCTTAGAGTTTAGACTATCGAAATTAAGGTTGGACTTTGCAATGTCTTAAATTTAGTACTGTAGTAAACAGATGAGCGTGGTGCAACTTCCTCTGAACTTATAAAAGGACCTGATAAACAGAAGACTGACTATCGAATCAGAGCAACAGCACCCAACATCGATAGTACCATACTTTGTTCGCTGCGTGGTGGCTCATCCAAATCAACTGCTTTATCCCCGCGTCTAGTACTCTTCAACTCCTAGAAACAGCAATTCCATCAAATGTGAGTAATGTTATTTATTAAAAGCGCACAACAATGCACATACTCCCAAAGTAAATCTACATGGCTATTACAATTCTTACGAAAATTCAGAAGAGATAACGGACGGGCCATTTAACAAACCCAACATATGCGAGAAAACGATCCTCTGACCTCGGATTTCCCCACAAATGGGATCCTAATGCGAGAACACATATATACTACTCTCTCCGTTCCATAATATAAGAGCGTTTTTGACACTACACTTTAGTGTCAAAAACGCTCTTATATTATGGGACTGAGGGAGGAGGTGCTAGTGAGCATTATTTGTTACACATAGTATATGTATACTAGACGATCATCCTTGTTCCTTGTGAAGCAAGCTCTCAAGCTATATGGTCGCTGCTGTACATCCTTGTTCCTTGTGAAGCAAGCTCTCAAGCTCTCAAGCTAAAGGGGTAGTGCACACCTTACATTCCTTGTACCTGATGTCAACCATGGCTCTCCACTAAAAATTTCGCCGAATTTCGGTCAGGATGCTTGGGAATTCCTAGGTGCCATCAAACCCAATTCTTAAATTGAAACCTGCGATGTCTAATCCAACTCGGCACCTAACCAGCTTGTCAGCATCGTAAGTTTGCCTCAACATTCCCCCTAGAAATACAAAAAGAATGTAAATCTACTTTCATTTATTTCATAAAACGCCACAGAATTAATCGGCTTCCGGACCGGGGGTATGCGACCCCAGTCAGTATCAAATCTAAGGGGAAAACCTGGTTTGCGACAGGACGCAACGGACCTTTGCCTGCTCCAGCTGCGGAACTTCCCTGCGTCTGCGTGTCCCCTCCTCCCTTTCCAGTTCCAGCCATGCATGGTACTAGTACAAAAAAAAAAGGTCTAGTCTTCCATGCACAGATAAAAAAGAATCCAGAGATGCGACGACGACATGGGCACCGTACCGGGCCTAGTCAAAATCAATTCACGTCTCGTGGGCATTCTTAATCAAACTTACAAGGGCTTGTGAAGAAATTTTAGCGTGTTTACATACAAAAGCAGCAACATTATTTAAAAACAGATAAGATAACACAGATGTTGCACAAACAGCTTGAAATTAAATGGAACATAAACTAAACAGTGATGCATGCGTGGGACTGCATACACCCATATATATAGCAGTGATTTTGCGCTCTCTAAATTGATTCTCAGCATCAAATCAATGTGTAAGATGAAGCACGCTCCATCAAAGAAGCCGTCCACTAGTCCCTCGAGCCCGCGTACTCCTCCAAGAATGACGCCCCCAAGGAGGGAAACGACACCAGAGCGCCTCCGTCATCCGATCTACTGATTTAGGGTTTCCCACGAAGGTAGCGGATAGAGGTCTGGAGCTTCTCCACGACGATGCCTTCAAGAAGGTAACACCACAAAAGAGTGCCGCCATCGTCGGTCTTGGCAACAAGCCGAGAACGAGGTTTTCACCCGGATCCGCTCGACGAATCTCCATCAAGCATCATGTGCACGGGTCACCACCGATCTGAGTCGCCACACAGCGAGCAGACCGCACCGGCCAGATCAGATCTGTCCGGAGGCCAGACCACTCATGGCGCCGACCCGTCCACCAGGCCCTCCATGCCGCCGCCGCCGATCCGAGGTTTGATGGCCCGTCGCTGCAGATCCGGTCACCGCTGCCCGAAGCAAGGCAGGTCGCCGCGCCCGCAACCATTGCCTCCCGAGGCAGAGCCAGCCGACGCGTCGCCGTCAGTCAAGGCAGGGACGCCCGCCACGCCTCCTCATGCC
>CBMN010002580.1:0-13762 GCA_000582825.1 Hordeum pubiflorum | reverse complement strand
GTGAGAAATAAGTAATTCCTCACCCAGGTCGATCGACCGAGCCGGACGTTGTACCCAAACAAGCCACACCCGCCTGCATCCCCCGTAAGAGAAAAAAAAAAGGTCCTTGGTTCCACGCTGTAAAATTACTCCACATCGGTATGTATCTAATTTACGTTTATGGTAGGCTCGAAGCTACCCCACGTTCTCGTCCACCCCACTTCCCGGTGCTTTTCTTTTTCTCGAGTAAAAAAAGGCTGCGAACGGTTGGAGAGTATCGACGGCGAACAACACGGGAGACTGCGGCGTGGTGCTCAGCGATTTGGGGCGGCCTGGCTGGCGAGGCGCTGTTCTGCTCGGCGGCGTGGTCACGACGCTGGGCGGCTTGCTGTGCGCCGTCTGCCTAGGTCTTGGACGGCGCTGTGCGCGGAGCTGTGGCTGGTGATCGCGGCGGCGCTGGCCGTTCATGGGCTACTACGTGACGGCCGGCATTCCGTCTGATTGGACTGTAGTTTGGTTGGGTGTGAGTGCATGGGAGGAGGTGAGCAACCGAGTTCAAGTCATTTCCGTTCGAAAATTCCAATTAGCTTCCCCTTATGCTTTCCGTTATCTGTTTATTTTTTTCAAATTGCTTTGGCATGCGCTGATCTTCCCAGGTACAGCTAGTTTTGGTGTTCTGATTAGTATTTCGTTCGCTCAATAAAACTAGGCAGAACAATCTGTCAGGTCATGTTCTTTAGAATTTTACAAGTGGTTCCGATACTAGCTAGAATTTGTATGTTGTTGGAGTTATCTCGGATGTGATGTTGTGTTTTGTTTTGCAACCAAACAAAATTTAGTAAAAGAAAGCTGTATTAGGCTATCAGCTCACCTTAATCTTTTATGCTCAGTTCATCAGTCAACTCCTTTATTCTTCCATGCTGCTCGCTTGCCACTATCACTAAATTTTTAAGCTCGCTTACTTTTATTCCCTAAAGTTCTTCTGATTAAACAGTATCTCAACATGTTTCTTCGAATTGCGTACTTTCATTCTTGCATCTTCAAGCCCAAGGGAAGTTGTTATGCATAAGATTCAGTTTTCCTTGACCGAGATACAATCTCCGGTATGATTGTGCTAATTTGCACATTTTCCCCCGCAACTAAAGAAGAGTGGCCTTTTGTTGCTTTGTATTCCCTTTTTTACTCTACCCAATAGTGTTTACAGCCACACTTAATTGCTCGACCACTGATTTTATATATGGTCATATGACAATAAATGGTTCTCTAAATGAGAATAGTCGGGGTTATCAGGAGCCATACACTCATTCCTTCCACCTCACAGCCACATCAGAGATCAGTGCAATCGCTGCGAGTCATGATGCTATGTTTCCTTTTGTTTCTTAGGCTCCCGTCCTTTTGTAACTAATTTTCTATTTGATGGATATTATTTGCTTCGTGTGCTGGGTGTTATTCCTCTGTTATTAGATATATTTTCTTGCTACGTTAGGAGCTTTGCAGCCATGATTGCACTTGGTAGGTTATGTTCAGGAGTTCCTGTAAGAGCCGATACGCGACGAACTATCGCTTTTGTTAAAGCAGGTATCAAGCCTTTTGTCAAAAAATGTTTTTCACATTTACAGTATATGCTTACTTCTGATTGTATTGTTGTATTTGACACTCTATAACTGCATTTTCTTAGGAATTCTCCATTTTTTATATTGTGGTGGGTGGTCCTCGATACACAGTATGCGGACCAGTCTGCAATATCGTTGGTGGTCCTCGGCATCAGGTTACATGCACCGTTGGATTGCTTGTTGATGTGGTTTGCATCCCCTCCCAACTAGACGGTCGACAACCAGGTCTTCACCGCTGGAGCTCTCCAGTATCGCCCCCTCTCCGTAAATTTGCAGGAGTATGTGTCCATTTATCCTCCCAATATGGTTAGATTTAGTAAAGAAGTTTAGTTATCTCAATCTCAATAGATCATGTCCCAGCAGGCATAGGCTAGGCATTGCAGAAAAAGTTTGATCTCCTCCCCCAATTTATTTTTTTGGTTATAGCTGGTTATAGCTGTCCTACATGCTTAATACTCCAGACTGTAATATCTTTTTGCCAAGTTGGTATGTGTTCGAGCAGGAGTCTTCCTTGTTTTTGTTCATAGACAGTGTCATCACTAGTTTACTTTGACTCGTCATGTTGATGACATGGTTGATGGAAGAGTGTCCAACACTGTCACATAAGAATGAATTATGAAACTGAAAAGACTTAGTTCTCTGCCCATAAGTATGAATTTACATTGTATCCAACACCGCACATCCGAACTTTACTAGCTTCATTTTATGATTGATAAGTGATAACATGGACGAACCAGCAACAAATCAAGTATTTTTCTCGTTACATTTTTTTCATCACTAACTATTTATTTTCTTGTAGCATCCAAATAAATGTAATCATTGCCGTCGAGGAACAAAGGAATGTAGATTGGAACTTAATTTGAAAGGTCTAAACACTATCGCAATTCCAGATTACCATAAGTATGTCTGGCGACAACATGCCAAACCGGAAGGCGATCGCCTCCCTTACCATGCTAACATGTTGGATCATTTGGTGCGAGAGAAATGCTAGGGTTTTATGGCATAAATCTACGCTCCCGTCCATCCTCTTATCAAACATACAGAGTGAAGAAAAACTTTGGGTCACCGCGGGCGCAAAACATTTGGGTCACATCATGACGGGAGAGTAGTGACTTTGTAATTTCATTTTTCTTTTCATTGTAAAAGCAATTCTAAACTTCTTCTTAATTAATGGATGATGCAAATATTTTGCCTCCATTTCGAAAAAAATAAGGACGGACTTGCATGTCATGTTACTTTCGACAATACATATGAGATCACCGTTTTTATTTTCTATAATATTCATTGTATTTTTACGCAACTTCTGGCTTGCCGCATTGGAAAGATGATGAACAATTATTACCAGGGAGTAATTAAGCTTTTCCTGCCAATCGGAGAAGAATAAACCTAGATGCTTCATGTTATGCTTCATGTTACACATGACGCAAAGGCCTACATCTCCAAATATTGGCAGATGTTCGCCAACATTTATAATTGACCCCCGAAGAAATATTTGCATGGAATGGCTATTATGTTGATGAGATCCATGGACATGCTTTCAGGACAAATGGAGACATAGCGATTCCAAGATGCTGCATTGTTAAGTATTACGAAGAAGAAACAAACTAAGAAATAGGGCAACGGTATTTTTGATTTCAAAATCATCCTTTTTTGTTTCAATTTTTATGCGTCGACAAGTGAACCAACATTGAAATGCATCGCCGTGGTTGATTCTGTATATACTAGCAAACATCTCTCATTCCGGAGAGGTAGTATTTCGATCCAGGGTTCTATACTTCAAACTCATACCATTCATATGTTGGCTCTATCTTCAATTTCATCTGACTTTTCCATAAGTGAGCCAAGTTTTCTCCTACTCTGTCTTCCTTCCTGTTAATATTCCTGTTAATATCTATCTACTGTATTTATCTATCTATGACGATAGTGACACTCCTTGTTCAAGCATGCATGGCTGGCTGTTGCTGCTGGTTCAGGATGCCAACAATCATGTCTCCGCTTGTGAGGGTACCAGCTGCTGTGGTATGGTACAAGACGATGACGACGTGGCCTTCTTGTCGTGGTGGTACTCCGTGGCGATGTCGCTGGCGACCCTGACGGCGTCCAGAGAGACTCCGGCGAGGCCCCGCCGCGTGAAGCCGACGGAGTAGATCCCCGACTCGCCTTTCCAACCCTCCGGGAACCCCACCTTCGGGTATCCCTCCACGCTGAAGAAGTCGCTTCCCTGCGCAGCACATACATGCATTCTTGTTAATTAAACAAGGCGGCCTTGTGCTTCTTATCGCTGTCTGTCACCTCACTAATTCTCAGTGATCTTCTAAAAAAAAAAAACACTAATTCTCAGTTTATGTATGACTACTAATATACTACTTGTAACATACTGATCGTCTCCAGCAGAAGTAAATTAATTGATAGCTTTAGTGATCTAAACGCTTTTATATTTCTTACGCAAGTAATATACTGGAGTAGTAGATAATAATTAATTACGTTAGTAGTTGGTTACGCACTTTGAGCCACTGTGGGACGTTGCTGTGGTACCCGGTGGCTAGGATGACGGCGTCGGCGGCCACGAAGCGGCCGTCCACGAGCTCCGCGCCGCCGGCCTCCAGCCGCCTCACTCCGGGTACCACGGCGATCTCCCCGGCACGGATCTTGGCCAGGGCGCCGATGTCCAGCACGGGCGTCCTGCCTTTGGTGTTCTTGAGCTCGAGTGGGCCGCCTGCGGCCGGCCTGCGGAGGCCGAGCTTGGCGAGGTCGCCGAGGAAGAGGCCGGCGAGAAGGACGAGGATGTTGTCCACCAGCCAGAGCGGCAGGAAGCGGAGGAGGAAGACGGCGACGGAGAAGGTGGCGACGCCGAGCATCTCGCGCGGGAGCACGTGCACGGAGTCGCGCACCACCATGGACGGCCGCGCGCCATGGCCGCAGAGGTCCAGGCACACCTCCATGCCGGAGTTGCCGCAGCCGACGACGAGCACGCGCTTGCCGCGGTACGGCTCGCCGGACTTGTACTCGGACACGTGGGTCACCGGGCCCTCGAAGGAGCCGGCGCCGTCGAGCGCCGGGATGATCCGCTCCGCGTTCTCGCCCGTGGCCACCACCAGCCACCGCCCGATGTACTCCGTCTCGGTCGAGGGATCGGAGGGAGAATTAGAAGAGGGATCGGATGAGGATGCTTGAACCCGCCAGAGGCCGGCGGCGTGGTCGAAGCGGGCGGAGACGACTGAGTGACGGAAGCGGGGCTGGACGTGGAAGGCGGCGGCGTAGGACTCAAGGTAGGCGACGAACTGGTACTTGGTGGGGTAGTCCGGGTAGTGGGCGGGGAAGGGCATGCCGGGGAGCTGGCACAAGTTCTTGGGGAGATGGAGGCGGAGGTGGTCGTAGGTGCGGCGCTGCCAGAGGGAGGCGATGCAGTCTGCACGGTCGAGCACGACGGACGGCACCCCGCGCGCGTGGAGGCATGCCGCCGCTGACAGCCCCGCCGGCCCCGCGCCCACGATGATAGGGCCGTTTACCCACATGTTGCGCACCATGTATATGTATATGTATATATATGATTCGAGCGAGCGAGCGAGGTTCCAGTAGCGGGAATGAATGACTTGAATCAAAACGATAGATAGATAAAGATAAATCGATGGACAAGAGGAGTGGAGTGAGGAGGGATGAAGGGGAGTGGAGTGAGGAGGGTTTAAATAGGCAAAAATGCTCCACCGACCCCCCTCCACCTTAATCCAATTGAAATAATCTCCACCGACCCCCCTCCACCTTAATCCAATTGAAATGTGCCAGATAAGCATCAGCCCGTAAACGTTATGTAATTGACCGTTGATGTAGCATTCCTTAAATAGGGATGGAGGAGCACTTTTTTAAGTACATGCATGCGTAACGACGACTTAACCCATATATCTGGAGGTAATTAATTAATTATGGACCGCAATATCGAACGAACGTCAGATCTGGGAGCCATCCCATCGAACGTTTTCGTTCGCGCTGGGAGGCAAACCTCCGGCAGAAAAAGGGGCGCCCCTCCAGATCGAACGAACATAGCACTGAGCTGTCACTAAACCCACTTCGTTAAACAAACGTGTTCAATAAAAATGGGCCACAAACAAGCCCATGTTGAGCAGTACAAAAGGCGCAAGCGCTCATATACACGCGTATACCCTCATCCCTATGAACGCACACACGCATACCCTACCCTTATGATAGCTAAAAGAAGTCGCAAAAAAGTTGCCAGCCTTTTGAGAAAAACATGGCAAATGTTCGTGAATTTAAACCATTTGAAACAATCAAGTCAACATATAGTTTACATGCCAAATAAAACTATCATTGTCTAAATAATAATATTTGCCATGTTACGTAAGATAAAACTACCATGGTATAACTAATAAAATTGTCATGGTGTAGATAATAATATTTGCCATGCTATCTACAATAAACCTACCATGATCTTATTAATAAAATTGCCATGGTGCAACAACTAAAATTGCCATGGTATAAAAATAATAAAATAACCATGCTACCTATAATGAAAATTTACACATGGCAAATTTTATAAAAAGTTGTTCTTTGAAAAGATGGCAAATATTGTCATGATTTTTTTCTCTAAAAAAATCATGACAAAATTTGGAAAAATTTGTGATGGACACATGGCAAAGGTTAGGGATTCGTTCTTGCAAAAAGATGGCAAAATTTAATAATTTATAAAATAATAGCACGTTATATACAATATAATATGTAAAGAAAATATTTTAACATAGCATGGAAAAAAATTGAATGGTGCACGGAAAAATAAATTTTGCCATGCTACCTAAAAAACCCACCATGGCCTAACTAATAAAATTGACATGGTCTAAGTAAGAAGATTGCCATGCTACATACAATGAAAAACCATGGTCTAAATAATAAAATTGCCATAGTGTAAATATTAAAAAATATATGTAATATGAAAAGAATTGCCATGTTATGTTAAAATAACTTGCCATAGTATAGGAAATATATTTCCCGTAGATACATGGCAAAAATTGGAAAGGTTCATGAAAAATAAAATTTGACATGCTACCTACATTGACATGGTCTAAATAATAAAAGTACCAATGTCTAATGAATAAATTTGCCATGGTCTATAGAACAAATTGCCATGCCGCCAAAAATAAAACTAACATGGTGTAATTTTTTTTTGCCGTGCTATAATTAAATAAAATTGCCATGATCTAAAGAATAAATTTGCCATGGTACATAAATTGAAATTGCCATTGTCTAATTTAAAAAATTGCCGTCCTCTAAGTAATAAAATTACCATGCTATCTAAAATAAAACTACCATAATTTGCAATAGATTAGGAATTAAATTTGCCATGATGCAAAACTTGCCATGGTTGACCAAAGTAATTTGCCGTGTCCATGAAAATGAATTTGCCATGAGATCTAATTATCCATGTATAAGGAACAAAAATTTGTAAAACTTCGTGGGACCCTAAAGTTAATTTTTTTGCCATCGTATGTAAAAAAAGCATCATAATTTTACAATGGCAAAAAAATTGAACAATTTGGCATGGAAAACATTGTCGTGCTAAAAAGTAACGGATTTGCCATGAGCGAACTTGTGTATTTGCACATGGTTTGTTTTTCCCATGGCTAAAACAGGAATTTGCTATGGCAAAAAATTTGAACAAAATTGCCGTGGAAAAAAAATTGTCGTGCTAACGGTAATGAATTTGCCATGAGCTAACTTGGGTATTTACCATGGGAAAGGAATTTGCCATGGCAAAAAATTAGAACAATTTGCCATGGAAAAAAAGTTTTCGTGCTATAAGCTAACTTGAGTATTTGTCATGGGTTGTTTTTCCCATGTCAAAAAACAGAAAGTTGCTATGGCAAAACATGCATTACAGCCGGTATGTGTTATATGACATTGACAATTGAACAATCGCATTGAACAAGACACAAAAAGGGGAATTTGCCATGTGTGGGAAAATGGCATAGACATTTATCTGAATAGTTTGCCCTAGTGTTATCTATGGTGATTACAAACCAAAAAAAATGCCATAATGCTCTGTAGGATCATCTCCTCTTCTGTTCAGCAAAACAACACTCACATTTCATTCTTAACAAGCATGATTTATGCAGGTTTCTCTGTAAAGGACAGCACTAGTAGAATTACAGGCAACAGTATATGCATACCCTCATAGGAAGCAGTAGTTGACCAGTGGAGTTGAGGTCGCCGCCCCCGAAGCAACGCCACGCCGACTCGACTCTGGCTCCGACGGCTGCCTCGTCACAGGCCACGAAGTCGACCCCCAGCACCACGATTGCCAAGCGCCAGGGACGCCGCCAGGTTGGCCATGGTGGTGGTCTTCCCCACGCGCGCCGCCCTTGCGCAAGGTCACCACCACCACCCCGCGGCATCGGCCCTACATCTCAGGCATCGCTTCGCCCAATGAAGAGACCCAGTGGATGGCGGCGACCAAGGCCGACATCAGCAGGAGCCTCGCTCACGTCAGCGCCGCCACCCCCGCCCGCTTCCTCGCACTCGAGGCGCCACCATGCGGTGCTACCTCCATGCCACGCCCCAGCTGCCGTGTGCTCCCGCTGTGCCACCTTCGTCTGCCCCCATCTCCCCAGCCACCGAGCGATGGAGGCACATCAGAGGCCGCTCTCGGCCCGACCAATCCCACTTCAGCACCGGCCGTGGCAGCCACTTATAGTTCTCTGCCGTGGTCCCCTCCACCAAGCCCGCTCCCGTGCCTACCGCCTCGCAAACGACGCCAGCACCGCGCTGGGAAATTGAGGCTGCCGCTGCAGCACATCGCCGTCAATGGACCACAGAAAGACTGGTGAACAGGGGGAGGAAAAAAAGACAGAGCGAGTGCAGTCGGGTCGTTCACTCGGTTGCGACGTCTATGCGAGCGATTCTAAACAGTGACGTGGAAGTAGCTTTGTTCAGAGATTCGTGCTAGAAAATCGTATTTTGGGCAATGCTACGAGTCGTCCGGCGGATCTTTTTTAAAGATCCGCCACCACGACAGCCGTTAGATCTGGTGCCAACCACCGGTCAGCCTTGTCCTTATCATTGTAACAACGGTTGTGTTGCGGAATCTTTTGTAACAAAGGTCATGTTACAGAAACTATGGCAACAGAGGTTTTGTTGTGGAATTTTTTGCAACACAGATCTTGTTACGGATTTTTTTCGAACCTTTTTCTTTTGCAGAATCTTTTTGCAACAAAGGTTCTGTTGCGGATTTTTTTGAAACAAAGGTCTTGTTGCGTTTTTTTTTCTTAAACCTTTTTACTTTTGTAGAAACTTTTTTGCAACATTGGTCCTGTTGCAGAACCTTGTTGCAACACACCACTTGTTGCAGAGCACCTAACACACGCTGCTTCTGTTTCAAGATAGATCTGAGCAGGCCCAAAAAGGCATTGCCCAAGAAGGCACGTGGCAAATGGAGCAGGTGACGGATGCCACCGAGCGATCCGCCAGCTGATTGTTAGAGTTTTCCATAGTAGAAACAGCGTTCGCTCCCGAACACCAAAAATCTGACGTCAGATTTTTAGTGATTCCGTTAATTATTCTAGCTTCAGTGAACTAACTAACAAATACGTATGTGTGGATGGATGGGTCAAATTAAATAAATGCTGGAGAAGCCATCCTCGATCCTTCTTACTTGTTCTCTACTCTTTTTTCTTTCTCGAGACTTTGTTATCTGCTTTGTACGAACCGATCAATGAACCAACTGATAGCCTAGCGATCAATGAACTGCCGTGTTGTTTTGCCCAGTACTCCCTCCGTTGCCATGGGTAGACAGTTGGAGGATGGCGTGTGATGTACGCTTGCGACCTCCGCGCGAAGAGAGTTCTGACTTTACATGAAGGCGTGCTCTTCCTCCGCCGGGAGGCGCTCCGGTTAGTCCTCCTCAACATCGAGGAAAGAGCGGTGGATACTCGCTTCTTACGCGAGAAGAAATATTTTGAGAAGGGAAGTGTGGTGTAGCTTCCGTGTCATCTGGTTCGGGTGGAGAGGCAGCTGCCGGAGCACACATCTGCACAGCCCAAATCAACGCCGGTGTTGCCCTGTCGATCGTCGGGGACGTGTTTCACTGTCGGTCGCTGCCCTACGCTTCGATCCCCTGAGCCAGGTATGCTAGGGCCCGGTCCGCCAGGTGTAGTCGCTACAGTGGACAAGGACAACCCAGGAGGGCCTAGCCCGTGTGCTAGTGTGGGAGTGGGGGTAGGTGGGGAGCAGATAGGGCTCCCCTCTCTTTCTCCGTCCCATTCTTCCCCTCCCCCTATCTCAATTCACTCTCCCGCCATTTTTGGGTGAAACTTGGGGTTTCAGCTCCTACTTCCATAGATCCTTTGGGTGGTGGAGAGGGGAAGTAGCCGGCAATTCTCGCTCCTTTGTGCAAGCAGTTTCCTCGCCCTCCAACCCTCTCTCTACTCCTCCTGCTCAATCGAGATCGATGGGAGACAAAGGGGGAGGGGGCAATTTCATGGCGTGCAGCGGGATGCCCCTGGGAGAGGTAATTTCAGGAGAAAACATTGCAGACCGGGGCCGTGGCCACAACATGGTGTGGTAGTGTGGTACTCTTGAGGGATCTGGGAACAATTTGTCCACATTAGACTCCAATTCCGGGCAGCACAAGATGGAAGACCTCTGGGAAGCCGCGGCGGCGGCCAGGAACAAGACGGGGGGTGGCGGCGCTAAAGGGATGAATGCGGCACCACCTCAAGGAAAGCTGCTGGCTCCTGATTTGGGAGGTTATGTACCCTATCTCAATTGCAACATTAAGGGCCACTTTGCTGCTTCCTGCCCTACTATCCGATGTGAGAGATGCACGAAATTAGGGCATATATCTCAGATCTGTCAAGTTGTGCTTCCATGGGAGTGCGTTCTTGCGATGTGTGGTTTCCAAGCTCTTGGCTAGGGGTTTTTTACTTTTCTGATGCTTGCTCCGTGAAACATGCGAAAGAATGTGCTAGTAGTGTTGTGATTAATGTGCTAGAGGGGTCTGCTTCATTTCATGAGATTGGACAGGAGTTTAATGGATTTTATGGGACTACCTGGCCTTGTACTACTAGAGCTATAAGTCAAAATCTGTTTACTATGTGTTTCCCCAATCCCGAAGAAGTAGAGAAAATATGTTATTTTGGATGTCGCATGGAGATGAAAAATGGGAAGGTTGTGTTGCGTTTGTCGCCTTGGACACCGAATGTTCGTACTAAGCTCCTCTGAATAAATCCTGGGTTAGAGTGCATAACATTCCAGCTAATAAAAGATGTGTGGCTAATGTGGCTTATGTTGGTGCCCTTGTGGGTGTTACCCTGGAAATTGAGAATGCTACTCTTCAAAAACCTGAATATGCTAGGATTTTGCTGGGCTGCAAGGATGCTGAAAAATCCCTCCTGTTGCAGAAGGGGTGCTTGGGGATAACTTTTATGATTTCTTTTATAAGGTGGAAAAAGTGGTTGTGGAAAATCCCCCTATGGAACAATCCTTTGTTTCTATGGGGATTGATCATATAGTTCTTCGGAAAATTAGAATGAGCTGGCAGGTAATCGACCTGATGCTGGAAAACAAGGCAAGTCCTATTGGCAACAACTTTCTTATGTGTCTGAGCATGTTTCTGAGGAGGAGGAAAGTGTGGATGATGAGCTTTTAATTGACAAAATGGAAAAAAAAAATACAATGAGGAACAGGTCGTGGGGTCCAAGGACAGTTATAGTAACATCGGAAACCTGGAAGTCAATTTTTGCAGCATAGCTCCTGCAGTGCATAAGATTTTTGAGAACTTGGCCTTTGCTGGGGAGAAAAAACTAGCTTGGGGTTTATCCTATGTGTAGGCTCCCTCTACTCCAGTCATGAGCAAAGAAAACAATCTTCCTGGCATTATGCAATTCAATGTTGATCTGAAACAACACCTGAGTTACACTGAATGGCCTCCTCTCCCTTTGGTAGTTGAGCTAGACAATTCCTCTCCTCATGGTGGAATATTCTGTTAGACCTCCTACTGATATTGATGAAGAACTTTATGTGCCACTAGATGAACCTGCTCATGTCAGCACACGCAATCAGGCATCTAAAATGCAGAGAGTGCAGGAAGTGGCTGCTGAGTTTGCTAAGAAGAGAAGCCTGGAAGGTACTACTAATCTTGCTACTACTAGCAAAAAAAAATCTGCCCTATATGGTAGTGAAATTATGGTTAGAGCTGCTATGATGGGGGTGGATATTCCTGATGGAGATATTGAGAGCATTAATATTTTTAAAGAACTAGAATCTTCTAGGGATAACCTGAGTGTTAAGAACTGTAGAGCTATCGACAATTCTTTGAATATTCGTGATAATAGTGGTAATGTTGTTCCCCTATGTCTGGCATGGATTAATCTTGATGAGGTTGATGACAAATCCTTTACTGTTGTGAAATCTAAGAAGAAAAAGAAATCCCCTAATAGAAATGTAACCCGCCCCCCTTCTCTGCTAATAAATCCTATACTAGAAGTCAGGAAAAAGTTGTCAGCTACATTGGCCCCTAGTAGAACTGGCAGGTTGAGGAAATTCCCTAAAAAGTATAAATGGTAGGTCTTTTCTGGAATTGTAGAGGTGTGGGGAAGAAACGCATGGCCTCATGTCTTTGTATTAGGAAATTAGGATGTATTTTGTGTGGGGCTCAGTTTGACACTTTGGATGTGGTATCTGCGAAGTGGGCATAGAATATATTACATAATGAGAAGAACTATAATATGGATATTTTAGTAGTTTATGGGCCTGCTCATGAGGAGTTGAAAGTTGATTTCTTAACTAAACTTGCTTCATTCTGCAATAACATTGACTGCCCTTACGTTGTGGGTGGTGATAATATTTTATGACATTGTGGTGAGAAAAATAAAAACACATGTTTACCTCACTCCTCTGATATCTTCAATTCTATTACACATAGTCTAAATTTGAGAGAAATCCATATGTCTGGTGGAGCCTACGCCTGGTATAACAAACAAAGTGTTCCAACCCTAGAGAAGTTGGATAGAATTCTGATGTCCTCTTCTTGGGAAGATTATTTTCCTCCGGCACATGTGCTAAAACCGGTTAGAGACATTTCTGACCACAACTCTATGTAGTTCAACTGTCGCATTGTTCAGAAAGTGTATCCAGGGAGAAGGGAGTTTAGATTTGATGTGGCCTTGTTAAATAATGAGGATTTTTTACCCTTGGTGCGGCAAATTTTGAATGAACGTGTCTTTAGTAATGATCATATTGATATCCTTAATATTAAATCGAAAAGGATTAAAAATATATTTCAAAGGCTGGGGCTCTAATATATCTGAACACAATAAAAAAAACTAAATTGCAAATGGAGCTTCAAGTGCTGGAAAATTTAGAGGAACTGACCCCTTTAGATGTTGATGCCTGCTTCCTCTCAGCTAGGAAGGTGTTGGGCACCCAAGTGCAAGGGTTTGTAGCAAGCAGCAATTTTTCTGCAAAGTGGATGACCTTAAGGTTTATCGAATCAGAAGAAGTTTTGAACTACTGCCAATGATAAGTACCTGCACACACAAATTTAGAACTGCCTTGGCCGCCAACGAAACTAGTAAGATTGTCAGTCTTACTAGCCTTGCTAGTTACAAGGATTAAACGCAACTGTGTATGGAAGATTGGTTGCAAGGAAAAGAAATAAAAACAAGGAATTGTAAAGAGTGTTGATCGAGGTTGGAAGCAATAGGAAGAAGAATGGACTGGGATCCATAGGTTCACTAGTGGTTTCTCTCGAAAAGAAATAGCAAGGTGTGGTGAACAAATTATAGTTGCATATCGATTAAATTGCAATGTTACAGTAAGCTTAGATTCCACACAGCGGCCGCTTGTGATACAGTAGCGAGAGACAGGGACATCGACGCCAAAATTTCTAATCAATCTACTTGTTGAACTAATGCTAGATTAGATGAATCGAAAGGTTCTAAACCTAAGACATGCCATAGCAGCCAACGTTGCTCGGGATGTTGCCGCAGAAAGGATTGAACAGGGAGGGGACTTCATGTGGTGTACCTTGCATCTTCCGTCATCAGGGCTGCATGGGCATGAGTGGTTGCAACGTGATGAAAGGGCGTGGTGGGGAAGAGACGAGATGTCTATGGAAAAATGAATACATGGGATGATCGAGAACTGAGTTTTTTTTTTTTTTTTTT
>CBMN010002578.1:0-16299 GCA_000582825.1 Hordeum pubiflorum | reverse complement strand
GGGCAGCCGGCCCTAGATACCCTATGTGGGAGCTGCCTCCTTCCCCAAATCACACCCCTTTCCTCTCCATCTATAAATAGAGGAGGGTGTAGCCCCTCCTTTGGCACATCTCCTTGTGCAAGGGTGCCCCCCTATTTTGTTCTCCATGGAAAGGTTCCTCTACATGGTTAGGATACTCTACCCCTACTAGTCCTCCAACGACGCCAAGTTCTAGACAGCACAACACATCCAGATGCATGTGTGTACATTGATGCGTGTGAACACAAAAGAGGTACCCCGGACGGCTGGGCGTGCCTGACGCGTGGGAACACAAATAGGTTACCCGGAAACATGGCTGGACCCCGGGGGACAAGAAGACAAATATTGTACCCAACACACAAAAATAAGCCCGACTGGAGTAACCGAACATGTGGGCGGTCGGGAAGGTAGGCACAACCGAACAACAAAGATGGCTAAAAATTCCGGGCAAGCGTGTCTTGAACACACAAGGAGACACACATGACGCAAGGGTGTTGGCCGTACAGATCCAACAACAACACACTACCTGGTGCCCCTGAATACAACATCCCACCAGTAAATCAAAAGCGCCAACCCGACGTATAACAAAACGACCCTACAATAGGTCACTCACCACCCGACCTCTACGTTGGACATGCGGGTGGGATCCAGGCACAGTGGATACCACCACCAACATGTGGGCGTGCACAATGCATGTCAAAGCAGTTGCCCGGACCAAGGGGCCTATCCGGCGCACGTGAGGTCAAGAAGCAAAATAGCCCACACCCAGAGCAAGGGCAGCGAGAGGAAGATGCGGTGCCCCCATGCATGCCATGGCCCATGCATCATGGACCCCCCTCCCCCCGCCTCCCTCGAGGAAATCCGCATGGTGGAAAGCAGTTGGCTACATCGGACGCCCGGGAGCGTGCCCGGCAACCACAGGCGCCCCGCACATGAGGACCCGACTTCTCGGAGGGCACTCAATGGGTCGCACAAGCAATGTAGCCCAACTGGGGCGAGAGGTGTTGACAACCCATCTCAGATCGCCCGTCATGAGCAGCACATTGCGCGAGAGCGCACACATGGGCGCGACACAAACCCATCGTAACAAGGTGGCCCCGGTCGCATTCTTGGCCCACGAGTCATGTACCTGATAAACACACGATGTGAGGTGGGTGTCGCGCGCGCCAGACATGAGTCAGCATTGTTCACGCAAGGAATGGATTGCACAAAGGATGCTGAATCGCTCGGATGCCCCCATGAGGCGTGTACTACAACATCCTTTATTGGAGTAGGTGATGGGACATGAGTCCAATTAGGAACACATTAATCACTCTTTTGCTTCACCTATATCTTTTTAGAGAGTTGAATATCAAATTGTTTTTGGCTTGACATCAATAAATTGGAACTAAAATTGATTGCATGCATTGGTGGTATAAATTAAATTTGCACGAACAATCTCTATGAGTTATAAACTTGAGAATTTGATTCCTTGCAATAGTTTGGAGATGGTGTGGGATTAATAGATGAATATGTTGGCAAATGTGCTTGATCTTAGTGGTGGAAATGTGCTATTAAAATTAAGTGGGATCATCACCTTTCTTCACTAATAAACATAAGTTGGGAACCTCTAGTGTTGCAATGATAATCAAGTTGAGGGGCGATTGTAAGTGAGCGAACGCCATCGGATCAGACGAGATTCGTAACGGGCTTTAATCTACCAAACTACACCTCGGAGTCCTTAATTATGTGGTTCTATGATAACTCCATGTGACATTTATAATAAGTGTTTGAGTTCTTTACGCCATGTGCCATCTTTACTTCCATTTTACGCTCATATTGCTAGGCACTTTGGTATTATGCATTATGTTGTCCACTCTCATATCGAGCCTTGGTGCATCGACCATGGCGTTACACTGCCCACTCAAACACTTATTACAAATGTCACATGGCATTATCATAGAACCACATAATCAAGGACTTCCTCATGTAATCCCCCACATAAACCAGCTATCTTCCCTAAAACAGTCATCACACCTACCTACCATGTCATTTACATAGCCATTACGAGATATATTAAAATGCAACATCCATTGTTCCTTTACATTACATGACTAGAAATTTGATATGTTATTACCATTTTTCTTTGCATAATCATTTAGAGTTGACATGATATTGATGTGGCACAACCACTATTATTCATTGTCTAACATATTTACTCTAGATGAATGCACATCCTGGTACACTGTCGGAGCCATTCATTAGAGTTTCTACATTATGCTTATGAGTATATTCAAAAGTGTATTATTCGTTATAACAGAGTGTGGATCCTATCTTGAGAAATCAAATAAAGGATTCATGATGGAGGTGCTTGAGGGAGAAAAAAATGAAAATTCAAAACAATGCACTAATATTTGATTTTCTAGCATAGTAGACCTGCAAAGGAGATCATAGCTTCTTTTCATGAGCCTTCCAAATATTCCATTGGAGAAATAAGAAATTTCCATATTTAAGTTAGGGTGAGCAACATCAAGAAATAACATCAAGAAATGATACTGTGATTATCATGATTCCAAAAATAATAATAAAAACGTGAAAGTTACTGATTTCCGTGTCATAAGCTTATGTATGTTATTTACAAAGTTGTGTCTAAGTGCCTTGTCAATAGGCTTAGACCTATACTGGATGATATTATTTCTCCCTATTAGAGTGCTTTCATTCCAAGATGTACGATTATTGATAATGCACTGATAGCTTTTGAATGCATCCATCATATAAAGCAAGAGAAAGACCCTACCAGGAGCTTTTGTGCATACAAACTAGGTCTCTCCAAGGCTTATGATCGGTTGATTGGTCTTAACTTAAGAAAATGATGCATTAGCTTGCCTTCTCTCACCAATGGGTTAGCTGGATAATGACTTGTGTGACCTCGGTGAGATACTTCGTAAAATTCAATGGAGCCATCTTGGATTCTTTTGCACCGACGCGTGGGCTTCGGCAAGGTGACCCTTTATCTCCATATTTGTTTCTGTTTGTTGCTAATGGTCTCTCTGCTCTGATAAATCAAGGTATTGAATTGGGCAATATTTCTCCACTAAAAATCACATGAAGAGCTTTTGGTATATCTCACTTGCTATTTGTGGATGACACTTTGTTGTTCTTTAAAGCTTGTGGCCAAGAGGCTACACATGTCCAAGATATTTGATGCTTATGGACATGCTACGGGCCAGCTTATTAACCCTGCCAAGTGCTCTGTTTTATTTGGCAACTCATGTCATGTGAACACCATTGATTCGGTGAAGGGTGCTCTCCAAGTTTTAACCACTGGCTTTGAGGAGAAGTACCTTGGAATTCTGACCCCTGATGGGAGAATGACAAAGGGTAAATTTCAGAATCTCCAAGTTAAGGTCACAAAGCGTTTGTTCTCTTTTGATGGTCACCCAACTCAAGTCGGGAAGGAGGTGTTGATAAAGTCGGTTGCACAGGCAATTCCAAATGAATTAATGAGTGTTTTTAAGCTCCTACTTGAGATCTGTGATGATCTAAACCGTATAGTGAGAAATTATTTTTGGGGTGTGGAAAAGGGAAAGAGGAAAAAACATTAGCATGCTAGGGACAAAATGACTAGACCTAAATGTCAAGGTGGTTTGGCTTTCAGAGATTTTAGATTATTCAACCAAGCATTGTTAGCAAGGCAGGCACGGCGCCTTCTAACTTACCCGGATAGTTTATGTGCAAGGCTGCTGAAGTCTAAGTACTATCCAAATGGGAGATTTGAAGATACAATATTTACTGGGAATCCTTCTTCTACTTGGCAAGTTGTGTGTCATGGTCTTGAGTTACTAAAAAAAGGAATTGTTTGGAGGATTGCAAATGGCTAAAAAGTAAGAATCTGGAGAGATAGATGCATGGATTGCTCCAGATCCTACTGGTGGAATCATCTCTCAAAAAGGACAATGCGCATTAAAATGGGTTTCTGAGCTTATGGACCATAACGGAAACCGGAATAACTCAAAATTGCAGCAATATTTTCTTCCAGTGGAGATTTGTGAGATCTAGAAAATACGCCTCTCATCGCTTTGGAGAGGATTTTATAGCTTGGGCCCAGAGAAATCGGGTGTTTAAATGTGAGAAATCCATATAGGTTGGCTTCGGATGATCTACACAATGGGTGTGTGACTACTTCTGGTCACCGTTCGGATGGACAGCGTGAGGGCTGGAGGGCCCTCTGGTCTTGCCCAACACCCCCTAAGGTGTTGAGTTTTGCATGGCGTTTGGCAAACAACTCTCTTGCTACTTGGTGTAATAAAAATAAATGAAGGTTGGAAGTCAATTCACTGTGCCCGATCTGTGGCTCGGGTGATGAAGATTCCTTCCATACATTTTGTACGTGCGCAAACGCAAGAACTCTATGGTGCGCCATGGCTGTTGTATGGATGTTACCTGATGCATCTACTATCAAACCGACTAGTATATATTGGTTCATCCAATTTATTTGCAAAATTGATGAGTCTACAAGGGTGCGGCTGTTGATGCTCTTCTGGAGGATATGGCACGTTAGAAATGAACTTTTTCACTCCAAGCATGCGCCCCCCGTGGATGTCTCGGTCAGGTTCTTGTCAAGCTACATATCTTCACTGTAATCTATAGTAATTCGCCCAGGTGATGACCATGTAAAAGGAAAAGCACCAGTTCCGTTTTGCTTCCTTCTGGCATCACATACATGCAATAACACCCCCATTGACTCAGTACCATGGACTCCTTCTTGGACGTGTCAAACTGAACACGGATGGCTCCATTCTGGATGGTCTGGGCGGTACTGGTATGCTCCTCCGAGATCACCTCGGCGCCATGATTTTTAGCTCTTACAGGCATCTGTTCTCATGCAATGACGTGCTGGAATATGAGATTTTAGCAATCAGGGAGGGAGTAATGGTTGCACTACAATGGAGCAGTCTACCAATTGATATTGAATGTGATAATTTGGAGGCAGTGAACATGGTAAGAAGTGGAGACACAAACAGATCGAAGTATGCTTTTCTTATAAGAGAGAACAAAGATAGCATGTCCGAACGTAGTTCTTGTATTAGTCATATACGCCACAGTTGTAATTCTTCTAGTCATACTCTAGCAAACTTTGGTAGGACCCAATGTCATACTGTCGTCTGGCTTGGATCAGGACCTGAGATCGTTTTGGATGCGGTTAGCTGGGATTGTACCCCTTGATTGAGTAATACAAGAATTATTTCCACAAAAAAGGCAAAGGGGGTTTGGAGGAACTGTCACGTTGAATAAGATTGCAGAATAGAGCTTAAGTAGAGTTTGCATAAGTTTTTAATTATCGACGTGCATGTTAAAGTCTTATTACCCGCGACTGGTAAGTTGGTAAGGTAGGAAAATATTATTGAACACGTGTCAGCTCTATGATTCGTCAAGGAACCATATAACATGTGGTCATAGTGTAATGTCGGGCACATCTCTATCGACATAACGCACCACCTTCTTTGATAATTTGGCATGATAAATCTAGGGTATCATAGTTTCTTGAGTAATTGCCTTGTCGGCAAATGATTTTTTTTCTTGATTAATTTTTATTGCGATACAGAATTAACTTGTCAATAATCAAATTATTGAAAAAATGGTACTATAATCAAAGACGATTTTTTACATGAAAAAGTTCACCATTAAATCAAAACGGCTTCTTGAATATTAATAATACATTTTTTACAACCCAATTTAGCTCAACCTTTTTACAGTAAAATGTTACGGACACAATTCATTGTGGTGCTGCAAATTTTGACTGAAAACGGCCATAGGATAGAGACCATGAATAGATGTGGTTGCTCTTGCTGCCATCTGGCCGGCTGTGCATGAGCAGCCAAGATAGTGCCATGCACTTGCTGAAAGCACAACCACACGGCTGTGCTTACACGATCTCAGAAAACAAAATGTGCTTACCTTTTCCAGGAGTCATGGGTGCATATTAACTTTGCAGCATTAAGGAGCGGAGGTTGCTATCATGGATCACATGATTTCACCAACGGTATTGTGCCAAATAGGCTATCAAGGCGGGCCCCATGGTCCCATGACCTCTAAATCAAAATTTTCAAATGGTAAAAACCATAATAGTCCCCCAAAAAGTACTCTCTCCTTTCACAAATATAAGATTTTTTTTTGCGAGAATTCACAAATATAAGATGTTCTAACTTCTTTGTGAATCGGATGTATATAAGTATGTTTTAGTGTGTTTGTTCATTCATTTTAGTTTGCATGTAGTCCCTATTGAAATATCCAAAAAGTCTTATATATGTGAAAGGAGGGAGTAGATAAAAACACAAATAAGCACTACTCCTTAAGGAAAAAATAATTTATTTTTTGTCTAAGCAACTAGTGGTGTACATGGTTTCACAGGTGTTTATTTCTCTTTGTTTATTTTCGTTTTTCTTTTACTTTCTGGACTTTGTCTTTCATTTCAAAAATTAATAAAAATACATGCAGCAGAGTTCTGATGTCTCCCGTCCATGGAAAACGGTCTCACAAGTTCTTTGGACAAGTAAAATGAAACAAAGCTCCTTGGATAAGAGGACAAGAGAAATAAGTAACAGCGTGAAGCCGTGAACACATAACCATGTTTTATGTCCAAAATGAGGATAAACCAATCAAAATCCTTGCATTACACAATATGCTCAATGCGATCCAGAATATATTCCAGTGCTGTAGGTTTGTTGCATAGCTAGCTCATGTCCCGCACTAAATGAATTGAAAAATATTGCTTGCTTATCAGTGTGTAAATTGTTTATGCATACTCAAGAAGAACATATGTGCTGGATGAGACGGTATGACATGTGACGGCTCAAAAGTTTAATCGAGCAAGAATTTAAACAATTCATATGGGAGCGAGATGTTCGGCCTTTGGTATATGACTGAACCAGTAGAAAATCCAATGAGTAGAAGTACAGAGTGACGTGCAGATATAAAATGAGTTTTATTCACTCTAAAAAAACAAATAAAATAGAACGGCTACTCTCCATGGAGGTTAGGGCACCTCCAACATGCGTCACCAAACCTCCCACAAATGTCGAGACCGAATTGTCAAGACACCTTTAGTCATCCAACATTGGTCAACACAATTGTCCGAACTGGTAAAGACGTTCGAAATTTCTCAAACCGTCACCAAACCCGTGGACGTTTAGCGGGACCGGACGTCCGTCAAGTCGGGACAACACGGACCGACCCAAAATGGCAGCAAAGCCCGTGCATTTGCACACTATAGTCCCTCCTCCCGTGTGAAAGCTCGTTTTCTCCCGCACCCTCCGTCCCAATCGCTGCCGTGGTGGAGCCCTCAGAGAAGCCAATGACAATGTTCATCGTCCCGCAGGACCCGGACCTGGAGGCGTCCGCCCGCAAGGTCGTGTCCACGTTATGCCAAGGTCAGTGTCTCAAGGAGAAGGAGATGATGGAGAAGGTGGTGGCGGCTAGTCGGGGCGGTGCTCGTCCAAAGCGCACCGCTGGGCTGGTGCCGCTAGGGCAATCATAGCTTTGGCCCTCTCAACACCGCGGTCCACCCAACACGCAACAATATGGGTCCTCCTTCACCTTCGACCATCAAGTTTCGTAAGTTGTTGACCTCAACAACGACTACCTCTTCCAGGATTCGATGCCGCTTGTCCGGTCGCGGGCTTCCAATATGGAGCTCTCTTTCGTTGGTGCTTGGTCCTATTTGATGGAAGGCCTCAACCAAGTGCGATGGTGGCAAAGGACGGGACTGTGATGAAAATTATCCACGACCGAGGCGGCTATGAAGACGAGACAAGTGGATGACTCTTGGCCAAAGAAAGAGCAGTAGTGTACTCGAACAAAGAGGATGAGTTGATCTGTGAGGCGTGGTTGTACACTAGTGTGGATCTTTTTCATGGCACAAAGCAAAAGGGAACGATGTTTGATAATATGTGCCCGATTGGTTTCATGAGAAAAAGTGATACAATCCCTACCGCACGGAAGTGATCCATGATTGCAATCGGTAGCCACAAGACCATCAATGGTACATCATTCAAGATGCCATCAACAAGTTTTGGGGCATGTACAAACAAGTGGACAACCGGTGGCCAAGTGGCGCGTCAATCCATGAGCTCGTAAGTTTTGTGGCTTGTTACTTTGTGTGTTGGTCATTTCATTGATTTGCTAAGTGTTGCAATTTGTTGACCACATCATTGTCTTCCTTTGCTAGCCCACACGTGCGTGCATTTTGTACCACAAGACTTTTCATGCCCAACCAACATGAAGGTGGTGATCCAACTGTTGCAACAAGACCTTGCTCCATCCTCTCATGTGCCTAGGAACCAGGAGAGGAAGTGGGGTGAAGACGGAGAAGCGAAAAGGGGCGACAGCCAAGATGACATATAAGTTTGAGGATATCATGACCAATAATGGGAAGGCATGTGCCGAGCGCTATGAGGTCAAGAGGGGTAAAACAAGACATTGAGGTTTGATATGTTTATTCACATACAAGACAAGAAGCTTGAGTTCGAGTAGAAGAAGCTTGTGATGAAGGCGTCAGACTTGAATCCTGATGTAGCAAAATATGTTAAAAACTAACTTGCTACCTTGTGCAAATGAAGAGTGAGAAGGAGGCCAAAAAATTGAGGTGTTTGGCACAGACGGCCGGAATGGGAGCTTTTGGAATCGATGGATGTGTAAATCTTATTAAACATCTTGTGCTTTCGGTTGTGGTTGCATATATTTGAAACTATTTAAATGCATGGTTAAATTGTGATTGACTTAGATATCCATGTGAAAGGAAGGAGGTTGGTACAAGAATGGACATTTGGTGACTGTTTGAATGGTCGTCGCGTCCGCTGTCCACGAACACGTCCAGACATATCTGTAAACATATGACGAGGTCCATTTGATGAGTTGTGATTCGAGTTGCCCTTGGGGCTTGGGCCAATCTTGACCTACACTTGTTGACTTGTGGGCCGTTGAGAAATTGGTCCGAAACTTCTATTTGTTCTACTAGGTTGTTCAGGCCACATACTAAAATAGAGTTGACCCAGAACAATCTTGCTTTGTAGGACTTCTTTCATATTGTAAGTGTTCACGAGCGTATAGACTCGCTCCTCGCGAGTTACAAGGTGCAATCACCTCGCGGGAGCTATATCTCACCGGCACCGAGATGGTAGCTTCTCTCATCTCAGGCTTGAAGTTGGTGATCCGACTGCTTTCTAGAGTGACTTTAGAAAGCTTTCTGCAATGATTTGGATCGTTTAAGAAGCTTTCGTGCGGTTCTTCTTGTCCTTTCCGTCTATGTGTTTTTGTATCCTTTGTCTTTGTTTTTTTATTGTTTCTTTCAAATACGTGTCATAGAATTTTAATACATGTTGTATATTTTTTGTATACGTGGAATATTTTTGATACAAGTTGAACATATTTTGGAGAGATGAACACTGTAAAGCGTGAACTCTTGAACATGTTTTTGAATAGTATGAGTTTACTTTTGAAACATGCAAAAAAATTACTTGTAGAAAGACATTTTAACAATCTCACGAATATTATTTTGAAACACATGAACATTTTGAAATATCATCAATATTTGTTCAAATGGTACAAATATTGTTTTTTAATTGCGCCTTTTTATTTACACGATGTTCCTTTTTAAATGCACGGTGAATATTATCTAAATTTTGAAATATATTTTTTATTCACATATCTGTATCTACAATATTTCAAAATATTAAAAAATAATATAAAAAAGGAATAAAAGAAAAGGAAAATAAACAAACATTAAAATGTTGGAAAAGGAAAGAACGTGTGCTTGAAGAACACACGCCTAGCGCTATTGGGTCTGGCACTTCAGGCACCTGAAATGGCGGCTGGCAATCAAACTCACTCCAAATAGGTCGCAGCCCACCGAGTCTTCCCTCGCACGCTCATGGGGTTGTTTGTATGGGACCTTCTATATAACAAGATCACTAATTAAGGGCACTCCTTGCAAAGATTACTCCTACCTTTTTAAGGGTGGGCAAGTGGCACACTGCATATACTCTACTTGTCGCCTGAAAACGGGTTTTAGATGTTTTCCCTCAGTTTTTCGGCTTTTCGTGGAGGCACAGTTTAAAAGACACGTTTTCACCGTGCAGAAAAATATATTTTTTGAATTTTTTCCTTCCCCAAAACATAGGGGAAATCAGGCAACGCATAAAAAAATAAAAAAATCATGAGGAAGCGCCCAACATGTGATCCATAGCGGCGGCTGAGTGATCGCCATTTGGTGGCACTCTCTCAGCCCACCAAAGCAATTCATGCGGGGCTAACGCAAAGGGATGCTCCTTGGTTAGTTTGTCCCCCTATATGATGCATTTTAGCACGAGGCACGCGTCCCACGCAGAACTGGGCCAGACCAACGGGCATGAAGCCACTGGTTTTGTCTAAGTGCGACGTCAAAAATCGGAGAAAAAGAAGAGACAACGTGATCTTGACCAAATGATGCATGCTGCTACCCACTCGATGTGAAGACTAATAGTGTTCAATACAAGCACGCAAGTCATAAAACTCACTCGGACAATACTGAATAAAGACCAACGCAAAACATCATGAATGAACTTATTTTATTAAACACAAACATTCTTAAATTGTGAACGCGAAGTCTTTCTTTTGAGAAAAAAGTTTATTTTATTAAACACAAACATTCTTAAAATTTGTGATTAATTTTTACGAAAAATGTCAACAGTTTTTCAAAATCCCGAACAATTTTGAATACATGAGATTATTTTAAAACTCTGATTTTTTTTGAAAAATAAAACATTTTTTAATCTTTAAATAATTCTTGAAACTCAGAGTATTTTTGTGAAAGGAAAACAATTTTTCAATTTTGCATACAGTTTTTTGAAATCACAAACATTTTTCTAGTTTTGTAAACAAAAAACTGAAAATAGGAACATCTTTTGTACTGCTTGTGAACAACTTTAAAAAAACCTTTTCTGAAAAAGCGAATCTTTTTTAAAACAAATTAGTAAAATATAAAACAGAAACACTTTTCAAAGATTATAAAATTTTACGAAAAGTTTATGTTGAAATTTAGGAACATTTTTCGCGAACAAAAACATTTTTAAGAAGGAACAAGAAAAAGGAAAAACGAACAATAAAAAAACAGAAGCAAAAAAGTAGGAAGGAGACAAAAGGAACCATTCAGAAGGTCGCTAAACCGGAACGTTTTGTCCGCAGTTACCGAGGAATGGGCCAGGCCAGTTCGGTTGCTAGCTCGGTCGCTCTCTGCATAAGGACGAGAATCCGACACAAGGAGCGGCATACAGCAAATTCCCGTTTCCTCGAGAGCTTGGCTGGATAGTCCGATCTGGTAACTAAAAAAACCAACAACAGCTACCAAAGCTGTACTATATCCGCAACAATGATATGAACAGGACGCAGTTAGCGCAAAAACGAATCGTCGTTTTTATAAATTATAAAAAAAATCAAACATTATTTTTTGGAAGAATCCGAAAAGAATTTAAGAATTTGAGAAAAAGTTTGTAAAATTGAAAACTGACGCAAATTCAGAAACTGTTCTCAAATTCAAAAATATTCACACATTTATAAAATGTTCACAAATTCGAAAAAATAATGGTATTTAAGAAATTCTTGAATATGGAAATTATTTGCAGTTCACGAGTATGCAGTTTTTTACACAATTTCGAAAAAAATATGAATTTAAAAATAAAATTTGCGAATCTGGAAAACTTCACAAATATAGAAAATAATTCACACATAGTATGATTTTTCACGAATTTGAAAAAGTTCGTGAATTCAAAAAATGTCCTAGAATTTGGAAAATGTTCATGCATTGAAAACAGTTCATGAATTTGAAAATTGTTCACGATTTACAGAGAATGTTGTTTAATTTATAAAGAAAAATTGTACGAAAATCAAAACTTGAAAATTGAAATATATATAATGTAAAAGAGGAACAGTCCAACACTAAACCAGGAACATTTGTTCGGTGGGGAGGGTGTGGCCGAAAACAACGAGCTGAGCAATGAAAAAGAAGAACCCCGAAGATGTAAATGGCCCGAGTCCAGAAAGATGCAAAATTTGCGTCAGTTAACATAAAGAACTAAAACCAACACCATAAGCGCCGAATAGGGCTTTAGGCGAGCGCACCCTTCGCGCTCCTCTACAGCGTACCACACATTGGGCAGGCTCACGTAGTGGATTTTCAACGAGATTTTTAAAACTATATCCCATATTGATATTTTTGGACGACTTTTTTTGATCAAACGTTACCATGATATTTACACTGAAGTTGCCATGGCATTTACACTAAAGATGCCATGATGTGTTTCATCTATTGTTTTTTAGATTTTAAATCTACCATTGCATTTAAACTATTTTTCATGGCAAATTTTATTAATTGACCATGATTTTTTTAGTAATTAAGCACGGAAAATTTACTTCATAGATCATGACAATTTTTAGGAATTTCTGATGGCAAATTTAGTTACAGATCATGACAATTTTAGTTTACAGATCATGGTAATTATGGTAATTTGACCCTGGCAATTTTAGTATTTTGCCTAGGAGTACTCATATAGCTAGGCTATTGCATGAGAGCCCACTTCTACCATTTTTTCATGTCTCTTTTCTCCACATAGACAAAAATACCTTGTAAGCGGACAATAAGCCCATTACTGTGGTTGCTCTTATAGGGTGTGCAAGTTCCGAAAAATGTGTGCAGAGCCCGAGCTCCATTGACCTCTTTACTTTTTTTCAACGAAAATACTTTCTTCACACCTCAAAAAACTCTGAAAAAATATACATGCAGACATATGTTTGTAGTATACATGTACAAAATTTCATGAATATATATATTCATATGTGATGTACACAAAAAAGACAAATACACATATTAAAATGGGCTTTTCCTTCGTTATATTTGGGCTAGATATTTTTCTCTTTTGTGTAGCATGCAAATAATCAAATTACTTGATGAAATTTTATACATGCTTGAAGAATATGCATATGTATTTGTAGAATTATTTTGACATTTTTTCAAACTTCTAAGTATATTTTGATTTCTTTTTTGCACAACGAGCTCTATGGAGCTCGGTTGTTGCAACGCCATTCTCGTGCAAGCTCTAACTATTTTCTTTACGATTTCCCTTTTCTATATACTATCGAAAATTTTAAGAGCTCTAGACTGTAGAAATATTTTTGTTTTATTCATTGTATAAAAATATATGTATGTTAAAAATACTCGTGGGTCATTTAAATATGTTAACCATGTATTAAAATTGTTCATTTTTTATTCCAAAAAAATATTCGTAAAAACATGGTATGGTTCAAGTAAATGTTTACTTGTTTAAACAATTAAAAAAAAATATTATCATTGAAAAAAATAGTATTGTTTAAAACAAATCATGACAATTAAAATAATACTTATTTAATACTATTTCTTATTTTTGTAAATTTTCATTATGATATAAAATATATTTTCTAATAATTCCAAAAATAATGTCTGCAACAGATAGAAAATGTTGTCCATGTATTTAAAATTTATTGATATTGTATTTGAAAAAATTCATTGTATACATAAAAATGAAAAAAAAATGTATACGAAGCTCCTATGATAGAATCGCAAATCATAGAATCTTGACAATCAAGATCGTAGAAACGCATATTATACAGACCAAAATCATAGAATGTGTTAATTTGGATCGTAAAGTCTGAATGAAGTTAAAAAATCATGATTCTGACAAACTTGTGTATACCAAAAGATGTTCAGCGTGTATTTGGAAATTATATAATGTGCATCAATAAAATGTTTAATGTGTATTTCAAAAAATCTCAATGAATTTAAAACTGAAATCTAAGAGAAGAAAAAAGAAAAGACTTAAAAACCGATTTAACCGGTGAAGAAAAACCTAACGAAGCATACCAATAACTGAACGGAAGGTTCCCCCGTCCACTACCGGGTGGCCCGGGTTGCATCTACCGTCCGAGACGAGCACCATGTTTCCAGTATTCTAGACAAAACATAGCATTTGCGTAAGTATTCTAAATGGCCACAATCTGTGCGGTCCGATAAAAAGTTTATATAATTCCTAATAGTATAATAATAATAAGATTAACTCAAGTGATAAGTGTCACACATGTGGCACGAAACAACTTGGCCAAACGCCCCATCATCATGCATCTTGTCACATCATCACATACATGCATACACAACGAAACAGATGATGTTAGCAAAAAAAAAAATGGTTTCAAACTTTAAAATGTTTTATCACTTAAATAAAAATTCGATTAAAAATCTGTTTTTACCATTAAATCTGTCTCGACGTGATTTTTAAAACTACATCTCGTATTGATATTTTTTCGTTGACATTTTTTTGGGGCCAAAAGTTGCCATGATATTTATACTAAAATTGTCATAGTGTTTACACAAAAGTTTCCATGATGTGTTTCATCTATTTTTTCTTCTAGATTTTGAAGCTACCATTGCATTTCAACTACTTTTCACGTCAAATTTTATTAATTGACCATGAATTTTTTTAGTAATTAAACACGGCAAATTTACTTCGTAGATCATGACAATTTTTAGGAATTCATCATGGAAATTTTAGTTTATAGATCATGACAATTTTAGTTTATAGATCATGGTAATTTTAATAATTTGACCATGGCAATTTTAGTATTTTGAACATGATAATTATTATTTTGTACAAACCATGGCAAATTTAATAGATTGATCATGAAAAATTGAAGTAATTCACCATGGTGATTTTAGTTTATGGTTCATGTTAAATGGAATTCATTGGTCGTGCATTTTTAAAGTAATTGAGGACATATTTCTTTTTATTATGAACCATGTCAAAATTATTTCATGGATCATTGCAAATTTTAGTAATTCACCATAGCAAGTTTTAGTTTCTTAATTCCCTTTTTTATAACTTATCAAATTTTATTTTAAAAGTAGGAAAAAAAGTAGTTGAAACATATCATGACAATTTCAGTGTAAACACCATGGCAATTTCAGTGCCAAGATCATTGATCGGGCGACGACGGTGCTTGTGCTCTGTTCCCTTCTTGAAGGACTTCTTTTGCAGTTAAGGTGCTATCTTTGGTGGTGGTTAGTATGATGTTGTTTTTTGACAAAGGGAATATATTAATATCACGATGATACCAATTACAACCAGACTCTGTAACAACGAAATGTCCTATAGACATTACAGATGCACACAACCCTACTACAAAAAGGAAGAAGAAGAAGAAGAAAAATAGAATATCCGCTACGATGACCAAAAACATATAGCTGCAACACGAACCACTGCGAAGGCAGCACCCGGAGTCGAAATTCTCCAAAAGTGACCCCTCGAAGAAGGAAACAACGCACAAGTGTTGTCGCCACCTGATCATAGATCTCAGGTTTTCACCCTACAGAAGGTCCGCGCTCTCAAAACAATGCCTTCAACAAGGCTATTGCGAGACACAACGACTTGAGGCCAGACCTTTCATTTTCACCCTTAAAGGTAATACCATGTACTCCCCCCGTGCTACCGGCCCAGCTTGCCGTTGCCGCTGCTACAAGCCAGGAAACACCAAGCAAAGTCCTCATCGCCTGAAAGACTCAGTCCGCCGTTACTAAACCTCAGACCTCAGCTGCCATAACATTCTCTGTCACTATCTTCACAATGGAAATTGAAACACTAACATGTCCCATGATTGAACGAACAACGAAGCTTCGCGTCACACCCTCTTGAAGCCACACGGCCAGAAATACGGGTTCACATGACTGAATTCCATCCGATCCAACGATCTACATGCATCAGACGCCCAATGCCGCACGGGGCCTTCCGACATTTGTCATCGGACAGGTCAACGAGGACACGCATCAAGCATTACACTGTCTTGACGCGAGAAGAACCCTAGGACCACCTCCTTTATTAGGCAGATTGGCAGGCCCCCACGCCGCCGCCCATCGGCTCCTGATCAGCAGGCTGGAGAACTCAACAGACACCGCTGCCACCACCCACACCACACGGGGATGAGGGGTTGGGCCGCACTGAGACCCCTAAATCAGGCGCCACGCCGCCCACGTGGCCACAACGGTCACCCAGGTCACCGAAGAAGTCCGGGACCGCTGCCTCGACATCAAAGTCCATCGAACGAGCTACGCCACCACGAAACTCCAGTCGGAGATCCCGCCACGTGAGAAGGAAGAGGCCCCCGTCGCCGGCAGTCTCGCTCGGGGATGAGAGCCCGCGACCATCGTCAATCGTGCGGCCTTTGACCGACGTCATCCTTCGACAATTG
>CBMN010002574.1:0-14185 GCA_000582825.1 Hordeum pubiflorum | reverse complement strand
TCCCTTCCCCGCTCGGCTCCTCCTCCTCCTCCTCCGCCCCCCTCTACTTGTATCCTGCGCCCGCCAAGCCTTCCCACAGGCAAACACAACCGACCACCTCGCCCACTCGCCGCCTCCTCCTCCTCCACCCTCGCCCCCGATCAGCCTCCGCCGCGGGGAACCCTAGCGGCGGTCTCCTCCCTGGTGGACGCGGCGAGGCGGAGGGCGGCGGGCGCTCCGTCCCGGCCGTCGGTCGTCGCCTCCTCCGCGCGCGGTGCAGGGGCGCCCGAGCTGCGCGTGAGCCGCTGCCAGGGCGCGGTTCTCCCCAGATCCGACGCAGGTGAGCTTAGTCCGCGGATTGGCCGGTGGAATTTCGTAGGATGACCGGGTAATCTCTGGCGAGATGGGTTTCCCGTCGGCGGCCGAGGCTTCCCCGGCTGGGATTTCCGCCGTGGGCTTTGGGGCGATTCTGTGGGCAATCTGCCGTGTTTTTGCTGTTCGGTTCGTCATATCCTGACGTGTTTTCGCTTCATCCTCAGCGGATTTCTCCTCTCTTGCTCTCTCCCTGGTTCGGTCGCGTCTGAGAGGTCTGTGGGGGTGTTTTGGGCTGCTCTGGGAGAAGATGCGATGGGAAATTTTGAGGCCCTTTGACTTGCACGTTTTAGATGGTCTCTTCTCTATGAGCAGATGTGTGCTTCGGCTGCTAGAATTTTTTAGAACCAGTTCCCGTCGAAGATTTGGTAGCAAGGGTTCCCTTCGCGCTTGGAACTCTGAGATTTATGGGTCGAAGTCGTTTCGTTTGTTGAGGTTCTGACGGGATTTTTCATCCGTGATTTTTGTGCGTCCCGATCTCTGATGAGATGTTCCCTCGGCTGCGTTTCTGCTATCTGCTGTTACGACTTTGGCTTGGATTTTTGTCACATGTTTCCCCTTGCCTCCCCGATTAGTACCTGCTAATTTATTTATTTTAGCAATTTTCTTCATCGTTCAGTCATGGATTAATTCTGCTATCTACTTGCGGATCTCATCTAACTTGGTATTGCTTACATTGCTTTGGACAACCAAGGGTTTTGGCTACGGGCCATCAAAATTCACTTTTTTTACAGTTCGTCGGAAAATTCAGTTCTAGCGGATTTGGATGCGGAGTGGTTTGAGCTTCTCAGAGTTTGGGGTCTTTTGTCGCTTTGGAATTTCAACAACCGGGTAGATTTCCATGAACATCTGTGTAAATTTGGGTAGTAACATGGCTAGGAGATGCAAAGTCTGTGTGATTCCCTGATTAAAGCTTGCGAAGCGTGGATTTTCTAAATGAAATCCTCTTCAGCTTTGGTTCTTAAGTAGGTCTGGGTGATGTGGTTGAACTCTTGATTATGGTTTCCTTCCCTGAAGCTGATAACTTCGTTGCCCAAATCTGACCAGTGATTACTGTGTAACTGCATATGTATTAAGTATATGCATTATAAACTACTGCATACTGAGGTTGCTTTTCTGTCTTGCAGCAATATTGGGTGGGTCTCAATTCAAGGACGATTTCAATGGGTCCAGCAAAAGGTTCTCGGACAATCCACAAGATCACAATAAAAAGACACAAGGATCGACAGCATCATGAGGATCCAACTAGTTCAAGCAATGTGAAACTTAAAGTAAGACATAGCAAGACTTGATGATAGATTCATTTACGATGACCAGTCGTTGTAGCACGAGTGCACCACATTTCCCCTTTCTTAAGATACCGCTTCACTCTAAAATAATATGCTATTCACCTGTTATTTCTCTTGCACCCAAATGTTAGATTTGTCAGAAGAGGAAGAGGTCAGACTTAGATCCCCATTGGAACAAGGATGAGCTGATGCACTTTTATGAAGCCTACCGGCTGCATGGAAAGAATTGGAAAAAGGTTTGGTTCTCATATTTCCATCTCTCTGATTTTCTTCTCCCCTAGGTACCTTTTGAGGCATAACAGAAAACTGTTTGTTGAGTCTTTTCAGATCAGTGCAGTAGTTGGCAGCAAATCGGCAGACACTGTAGAAGCTCTTTACTATGTGCATCGGGTGAGTATTTGTTCTAATGCTATTAATGTCCTAGTTGCAGAGTCTGTGATCTTGCATCGTCTACAGTTTCTGGGTTTGGCAAACCAAGACGATAATTTACTTACAGAGAATAGGGCATTACTAAATATATGGAGGTTCATGTTCCAAAGAACATTGAAATTTTGGTTGTAGTATAGTTCAGCCTGCAGTGATGTTTCGCACTATGATTATTGTTTAAATTGGCACGATTTAATTTGATAAGATAAACTTAATAAAATAGTTATAGACTGACGTTTCTTGTTGTAGACTTTCTTATCTCTTCCGGAGCGTGAAGGTACTGCCGGGGGATTTATTGCATTGGTTGCTGGTCATGACAATGCTTTGGTAAGATTTTGATGTTTTACTTGTGTTGAATATTTGAACTCCTGTTTACTTATGTCTCTGGTTATGGGAAATCCCTGTACTCTATCACTCTTTTTGGTTGATTCCATAACATCTGAATGTTTGTACCATATAATTATTCTGGTTCTTCATAGTTCAGTTCTCCTGTAAGTACCATATGATACTGTCGGGAGGGCTCTACAATATCTATTTAACTAAAAATGAAATGTTCAGTCAACTAAGTGCAAAAGGTGGTGACTGTAAGACAAGTTTTAAAGTGATGATGATTATTACTAACCTTGAATGCTAATCTTAACTTCTGGAGTGACTTTTGACATTGCATCCATTGAACCGCACTTTGCACTTAGTAGGCTCCGAAGTGTGATTTTCTACAAATGGATGATTATCCATCAAATATGTGGTTAGTGAAGGAAATACAGCACAGAAAATAAGTGTTAAAGCGAGGCGAATGACAGAACTTAATAAGGAATTCAACCTACTTCTGAATTTGACTAGCATAAAACTTAATAAAACTCTCCCATTGGCAGGAATCTCCAAGTCATAGAGAAACTGATCAGATGGTTAGATCATCTGGGAAGGGACGGAGACGTGGAGAAGCTGCGTGGCAAAAAGAGAATGCAGCACCTCACCCTCACAACGCCTTCACAAATCAGGAAATGAGAATTGCTGGCTTTACACCTTCTTTCAAGAAAAGATACCATGGAGGTGAGTATTGCAAGGCAAATATATATGTCTTTTTGTTTCCCCTTAAACGTAGTTTTGATGGTTTCATGTTCTTTTTATTTTCAGAACTTGTCAGGTACATCAGAAGAAATCCTGTTCGGAAACGTACTCCTCGTGTACCAGTTTTACTTCCCTTGGACATCAATGCTACGGACGACAGCACACCACAAATTAAAAATACTGTCAGTGCCACAAACAAGGCTAATGAAGAGATAAATAATGATGGAAGCTCTCCTGATGGAAGTTCAGGAATCACTGAAGCAAAGGTTGTTCAGGGTCAGACTTTCTTGGAAATCAAAGGAACTGAAGACACTGAGATATCTCAGTCCCAGCAACATTTGAATTTGAAGAAGAGAAGAATTCAGCAAAGCATGGACGAAGGCCAGACCAGTAAAGTTGAGCCTGGCACCGCGATGGTGGCTGAAAAAGAAGGGCATAACTTATCTGATTATGAGAGACTTAGTCAGTTATTTTCTCCAGGTATTCTTTGAAACAAATTGTTGCTCTGCCTTGTGTACTTATGTGTCATGTGAGTCGTGAATACTGTGATATGATATATTTCTAAAATGATGCATAAAATGGTCTGGTTTATGTGTACTTATTTGGAGATGGAGACTCAAAACTCCCAGTTCAGATGCATAGAAACCAAACAAAATAGTATGGCAACTACTCTAGCTTACTGTCCGAACCGCAGAGCCATGAGCTGGCCAAGGAAACAGTCTAAATGAGCAACAACTTAATTTTCGCTGCTGCCTAATTGCTTTTCAGCAGAGCTTCCTTGTCACATGCGATTAACCCTCATTAGCAATGCTTAGTAGTACTAATAATTATCAGCAGTGTAGCATTCTGACTACTGTTTTTTTCAGAGGAGATGATGGTCTTAGATGTGTTGGAGAGTCTGGTGACTGTGCCCAATGAAACGTCACAGGCCAAGATTAATAGTCCTTCAGGTTCGCCAAATTTCTCCTAGTTCATCTTTTCAACTACATTATCTCAGGAATGTTGTTAATGGCCTATCCTTCCCCTTTTCCATCTAATGATCCAGGTACATGTGGAAAGAGAATTTCTGCATCATCTAACACACAGGAGGAAGGGCTTTCTGTCGATCAATCTGAACAAACGAAGCAAGATAGTGATTCCAGTGCTTCAGAGGAAAGGAAAAAAAGGAGAAAGAAGTTACCAGATGAAGAGGTAAGATATTGTGAATATTTAACTATGTTGTATGCATGCTGTGAATCCAAATTTTAGAAGGCCCCTTTTCGACTCATACAGAACTAACAGAACACAAAATTAATTAGATTCATTGCTTTTCCTAATTTGAGCTAGCTGTCTTCCGTGGCACAGCTTCCAGTAGTTGTACTTGTGTTCATGCTGTCGGCATTTACAGTTTGAAAGATGTTTTGATTCTTCAATTAGATGCTCATTCTCGTATTTCAACTTTATTATGCAATTGATCAATACATTCATAAAATGTAATGCTTGTTATTCATGGGAAGTCATCCCTTATGGGTTTCCAATTGGGCATTCATTTGTTATCAATTCCTACTATTTCCTTGCGGTTATTCCTTCGAAGTGCACCTTAAAAAACTGTAAACATTTATGTGTTCTTCACTGTCACTCCAGTTAGTCTAATGGCAGTTCCATTTTGTCATACTTTTCCCACAGGTGCTAGCTGAAGAACAAATCAGTTCTGGTAATACTTCAGTTATACCACAAGCATGTCAGCTTGATACCACCGAGCGTCCCTCCTTAAATTCCGACTTTGAGAAAGAAGCAGCAATAGATATACCTGAATCAACTGCAAATATTTCTGCTGAAGGATCCCCTGATGCACCTATGGAAATTGATCCTCAAATAAATATGTCAAGAAAGAGCAAAAGAAAATCCAAAGTACAATGCAAAAAAAACTATGTGTTTTGCAATGAAGGTGCCGATAATTTACAGGTACATTATAATTTATCAATGCTGCAGATTCATATATTATTATGGGAGACATGTCTCTAAGTCGCAAGTGTTCACTATTTTCAGGCAAAGAAATTGCTGCATTGCTTGTCATCTGAATCACTTCGTAGATGGTGTACATATGAGTGGTTCTACAGTGCAGTTGATTATCCATGGTTTATGAATAATGAATTTGTGAACTACTTAAATTTTGCAAAATTGAGCCATCTTTCAAGGCTCACCCGATCTGAGTGGAGCACAATCCGAAGGTATTAACTTGCAAACCCTGGAAGTTGTAGCATTGTTTCTTTGTCTGTTTGCATGTATGTTGAAATATTTTTTATCTGCAGTTCCCTTGGCAAGCCCCGTCGCTTTTCCAATCATTTCCTGGCAGTAGAAAAGGAAAAACTTGAGGATTATCGACAAAACGTTAGGAAATACTATGCTGAACTAAGTGATGGTTTGCGGGATTCTCTACCAACCGACCTAGCTTGGCCTTTTTCAGTTGGCCAGCATGTCATTGTTCGTCACCCGAGTACCAGAGAACTCGCTGATGGTAAAGTGGTAATCATGGAGCGGGATTGTTACAAGGTCCAGTTTGATAGCCCTGATCTAGGTGTTGATATAATTAAGGTATCTATTTGTTATTTTTATTTTCTTCAACAATTATCAGTATACTTGTTACATTTTGTAGGCAATTAGACATTTAGAAATTAAGCATGCCGTTTATCTATGTGGCAGAAGAAGTCAGCTATTAGTTTTTCACTGTAGAAAGGAAGAATAAGCTTTCCTAGTCATAAGCATTATTACCCTTCCTATTGGGTTTTTATCGTGAGTTGATTCCTGTGAAATGTGGGCTGAAGCTTTTGGTCCCTGGCATACAAGGACCATGACCATGTTAAGCAGTTTCCGTTGAGAAGTACTAATTTGGCAACAGCCTTCAGTAGATGTGGTTTTAATACATACCAGTTACTATTTTTGTAATTTGGCATGCAACCATTTGTGCACTTTTGCTACATGTCCATGTATTCCTATTTGTTTATTCTTATCATGCACATGAATAATCCAGAAATGCAAGGTGAATGATATATTTTTATATCCAGAAACGCATAACTGAACTTATTCTTTTCCAGGACACTGATTGTATGCCTGTAAACTGGTTGCATAATCTGCCCGACGATCTCAAGAAGATGAGCACCCTCTCAAATAATGCACACCGCAAACCGGATTTTGAGCACATTCCGGAGCTTACTTCAAAGGAGAGCTGGGGTAATATCGTGAATGACATTTCCGTATCTGAGCCGTCCAGTAGTCGACAGGTAACATCAGAAGAACAGCATAAGGTTTTATTCTGTCTAAATTTATTTTCTAAGGAGCGTAGTTATTAGTCAAAGTTGAATATGCAGTGCTTATATGCAAGTTAAAGCTAATATATATTTATCATGATCATGGACATCAAATACTGCTCGGTCCTTTACTGTTTTATAAAATCCAATTGCTTTTGATTGTAGTAGTACCTATGGGCTAGGTCTGATTAATCTATTTATCGACAGGCTGCATCTTCTGTGGGCGGTGAAATGCTACCCAGCAAGAGTACCACCATTTGTAGATCTACACTGCCACCATTGCACCCATTTCAGTCCATAGACGACAGTTTACAATCTAGGGGTCGTGCAAACCACAACAGTGGTCAGAGTGACGAACTGGATTCGTGTGTTACTGCATTTGTCCAGAAATCGCTTTCACAAGCCAAACAGATGGTTGGTGAAGTCATGCAGGTAAGTTCAAGTCCTTCTGGCAACTCTCAACTTCTGTGCAATCGAGGCATCATTGCATTTTTCAGCTCAACACGTCGTTGGTTTGTGTTGCTTAGGCAAGCTATGGAAATGGTAACGAATCTGGGGAAGAAGCAACACCATGTATAAGCCTGGATTCTGAAGCTGCTCTTGATGATGCCCAGCTTCCATCCACCCTGATAGAGAACTGTGTTGCTACAGTTATTGCAATCAAGGTAAAATGTCCACAGATCCAATCTACACCCTCTGTTCCTAAATATAGGACGTTTTGGCAGTTTAATCTTGTAGATTTAGGAACGGAAGGTAGCACTATATAACCTATGGTTACTATCGTTTATATCTCACTTCCTCGTCCTTCTCCGATTACGCGCAGGACCTGAGCGAGTATCGGCACCCGCCTGCCAAGATAGCAGGTGTGCTGGAGCGTGCTTTCTCGATGCTGCGCCCAAGCTGTCCACAGAACCTCGGAATCTACAGCGAGATAGAGAACTACATCGCGGTCGTCAAGAGCCAGATACTAGCACTTGTGCCAACGACAGCTGGCAATGCAGCTCTGGCACTGTAGTCCCAGCCGCCGCCGGAGGCACACCCAGGGTCCTCCGCCGTGGCCCTTGGGTTCGAAAGGCGCTGCTGGTTTTGCAGCCGGCCCTCGGTGATTCTGTGGCGACTTTACCAAGACTCGTGACGGCAAATCAGGGCATCTGGAGTAAAAGCTCAACTCCGCCCTGCCGACATTAGCTTAGAAATGCAGCGTTTTGAGTAGAAAAACGTAGCATAGATGCGTTGCTGGACCAATTGTCCAGCTCGTTTGTAATCTCTGTATATAGTCGAATAAACCCTTCAGGGTAAGGTCTGCTTGGCGTGCGCAGACCTGAACAGTTCATTACTCACAGTCACAGGAACAATAAGAGATACCTGTATTCCAACTGGGCCTCTGTTTTTTTTCTTACCTCAATACAAATTTGGACGGCTGGATTTCGTTATAACTGTTTTGCTAAATCTTAGTCGGCTGTCTTGAGATCTTACATGGAGAGCTGTGTTTGTTTTTTGTTTTTTTCCTTCTTTTATGTTATTCGTACCTAAAATATTGTTATATCTTGACTGAGACTTTTAAATCTGAGTCCACTAAGACTTGTTAAATCTCGTTCGACCAAGACCTAGCCACACCTTTGCACTATTGCATCTCGGTATATGTCTACTGCAATTCAGAGTGACAAGAAGTGTCCGTCCTACCCAAAAACATAAGAAAACTCAAGCGCTCCTATTAAAAAACTCAAGAAACTACGTGTATATTTTACAATCTCTGTCTGCCTATTTCACTGTATATGTATATAGAAACATCCCATATCCTGTATTCCCTGTGCCTATTACACTTGCTACTATCCAAAAATCTTGCAACTGGTAACAACAATGCTGTCATTCATGTCTCTATTCATCTGTGTACATTGATCATGTTAGTGCAGCAGAGCAGCCAGGCAGCAAGCACACCCCAGAGATCATCTCCCTCCGTCCTGCTGCAGCACGGTGAAGTGGAACTCGATCTGCAGCCGCCGGTGGGGCGCGCCGGCGTCGGCGCACCCGCTCTGCTCGATGTGCAGCTCCTCCCTCAGCGGGATGGCGGCCAGGAACCTCTTGATGAACTCCCCGCAGCACTCCTTGCCGGTGGCGACCACCACCTCCTCCGACGACGACGGCGACGACGGCAGGGCGCGCATCTCCGACGTGGCGTCGAACCGGAGCATGTAGGCCCTGTCGCAGCCCTCGTGGAGCCGCTCGCCGAGCGTGTCCACCACGTAGTAGCAGTCGCTCTCCGCCTTGAGCACGAAGAAGTGGTCGTTCCAGCTGACGATGTACACGTCGGCGTGGCCCGGGGCGCGGGCGGCGGCGCCGGCGCTGATCTCGCGCCAGATGTCGTCGAACGACATGGCGCCCGACAGCGACGCGAAGCTCTCCGGCTGGAAGAAGCCGACGAAGGCCCTGTCGTGCTCCACGGCGATGGGCCGCGTCCGCGCCGCCAGCACCGTCTCCAGGTCGAAGTGCCGGTTGGGGAACTGCGCCATGTGCGCCTCGTCGTCGCAGAGCCGCCTCCACTCCGACGAGCCGTCCCGGATGAGCGCGTCCAGCTCCGCCCGGGTCGGCATCAGCGGGTGGTTGGCGTGGAGCGCCGCCGCCAGCACGGCCACCAGCGCCGTGCACGCGCTCTCGCCGCCGGCGCTGTCGTCGCGCTGGTCGATGGACGCGAAGAAGACCGGCGTCCGGAGCCTCGTCTCCGAGTCCCTGCTCGTGAACTCGCGCGTCTCCCAGGCATCGTCGTCGTCCCCCGCGCACCTGACGACGGGCATCTCCTGGGACAGCGACTCCCGGCTCCGCCGCCGCCACGGGAGGAACCGGCGCTTGGACGTGGACCCGGGCTCCGGGCTGGCGCCGCCGCTGGTGCTGGTGCTGGCGCTGCTCAGGCTGACGGTGCTGCTGCTGCTGCTCATGCCGCCGCTGCTGACGCTGCTGGTGTCCGAGTTGCGCTTGTTCCGGTACACCGCCACCCTGCCTTGCTTGTCGGCGAGGTCGAGCAGCTGCTTCAGGTCGAGAACCTCGTGGTACGTCGAGCTGCCCCTGTGGATCTCCCTCATCGTCGGGACCGCCGCCGGGGGGTTCGCCCTCGGCTTCTCCCTGAACGACACGCTCCTCTCCGCCTCCGCCGGCGTGCTCAGGTCCACCAGCTCCACGTTCACCTGCCATTCACACGATTTTCAGAAACCAGGACTCCATTGATGCATCGACTTTATAATCCAGAGTACACGGGAGCACGGCAGGATTCGGACTCCTGCCCTAAATCGGAACCAACCAACATGATATACTGAAACCTAAACTGATACAAACTCGTAAACAATCTAGCACATGTAATTCATCAGAACTTTTTAACTACGGCAAACTCGGATTATAATCTAGCATCCGAATTCAAAAGCAATGGCACTGGAGATGTAATTGGCCGACAATTGGAGAGGACTTGTGATGTAATAATAATAAAAAGAGAGAGAGGGAGGATGTAAATATTTGGTTGCTTACATAAAGCATGGCATCACTTGCCCAGCCGTCCTTCCTGACCCTGATGGGGACAACCACCAGCTGCTGCAGAGGAGCGGCTCCAACTTTCTGCTGCTGCTGCAGCTGCATCTCCCAGCAGCACTCCTCCAGGCTGATCATGGCTGTCCCGATCTCGTCCAGCCTCACCAGGTCCTTGCCCCTCCCTTGTTCTTGGAATCCCTGCATCACAACGGCAAGCCATGCCTGTTAACTTGCCAGCTCCCATGACCAAAAGCCCACGCATACACAAGAGAACAATACGACCCCTAAAGAAAGCAGAGATGCCTTGATTCGGTGCCATTGATTCCGCTGTAAGTTTCATGATTGATTGATCGACTGATTACCCTCAAATGGTTGGCAAAAGGTTGATCACCCCTCAAGGAACAACAATTCGCTGCCCAAGTAATTACTAGCTTGCACTCCTCATTGTTCCTCTGCGTTTTTTTTTTTTTGCTTAAAAAACAAGTTTCCAACTTTAGGATGATCCTAGAATATGCTTCGGTTTCCTACTTTGGTGGTTCTGTTATGTGCTGTTCCATTGGAGCTGAAAGTCCCAACATTTTTACTTAAGAAGATGTTCTTGTAATGTACAGCGAAGGGAGGTTAACCAGTTACTGCTATAACCTTTTTTTGTGATGCTCAAGTTTAGCCAACAACCGATTAACCGGAACGGAACAAAAAGGTGACACCACATTGAAGCCAACCAACCATCCAGGCACATCAACACCGAAAGATACATAACGCAAGGCGCCATCCAACTATCAACCAAATGCATCTTTAACGTACGCGAAAGCGATTTCCGGTACTGTTAAAACATAACCCTCAAACATAAATGTCATGACTCATGAGCAATGACATTAGATCATGCTATGCCACCTAAAACAAAAGCATAATAACAAAAAAGTCAAACATAATTGCCCGGCCAATAGGAGCTCCCACTTACGTGGCCCCGTCCCACCCGGTGCTGCCGCCGTTCACGGTTTCAAACCTCGTGGTGGTGGTGGCATTATCATGGCTTTTTTGACGAAATCGCCCGACAGGGAAGTAAAAAAAGATGATAGGAGAACGCTTCCCGTTCAAGATGATAGTAGATTATGATGTGGATTTTGGAGCCATGCGGTTAACGCGGCCATTGACTTCTCTTCCCCAAATGCTGAATTTGCTGACTGCTACTTGGCAAAAGGTGTGTGTTGACCTGAGGCCTTGTAAACTACGGTCGTCGTCAGAGACTTGTGGTTCACAAGAAATGCTGTCCGCGCATTAGGCTTACCCCGTCTCGTCGTAATGGTAATACATCATCAACGCTATCATTGAGGAAAAATAATGCAGGATTTGGAAGCATTGGTAAAGCAAGCCTGCTTATAATAGAGCATAAAGCGAAGTTAATTGGCATGTTCCTGTCATCCTGTGTTTGTTTGTTTGTCTCTGATGAAAACAGAGCTACTAGTAATTACCGTCGCAAAGGTAGAAATCGTGTGTTGTTTTTAGAATCGGTGGCAATCGTGCGGTGGTATGAAATGAAATGCGCAGGAAAAAACTGCTGATTTGGGAAGAAACTGGAGGGATTGTGTTAGAGGACTGTAAAACTGAGCCGTCCGATTGATCTGATGTGTAAAAATCAAGGAAGGAAGGAACGGAGTGGCAGCAGGCAGCGGGAGCACTCACGTAAAGGATGGAGAAGAAGACGCCGCGCTCCGGCCGGCCCGCGCCGCCGCCGGCGCCGGGGTCGACGTCGACGCGGAAGCGGTTGGCGTCGGCGGCGGCGTCCCAGCGGACGGCGCCGTCGCCGCCGACGGGCTCGACGGCGGTGACCCCGCGGCCGCCGCGCCGGCCCGTGAGCATCTGCGAGAGCGCCCCGCCGGCGCCGGGCCACTTGACCTTGACGGCGGCCACGGCGGGGCCCGACCACGCGGCCGGCAGGCCCTCGAGCTTGGTCGGGCTGACGCGCACGCCCCGCCGCCGCGCCGGCGACCGCCTCACCACCATGTCGCCCGCCACCTCCGCCTCCCCTTCCTCGAGCGTCGGCCGGCCGGCCGGAAGCTGGACGCGTCTGTCTGTCTGTGCGTGTGCGTGCGAGCGGGCGTCGTACGCGCTGTCGTTGGCGCCGCTCCGAGCCGTTGGCCTCGGCGGGGGTTGGCTTTTATTAGCCAGCCGCAGGCGATCCCGCCATGCGCTGGGGTGTGGGGGTGCGCACGTGGGGCCGGGATGGCAGCCGGCGAGCCCGGTGGTGCCGGGAAGACTGGACGTGGACGTGGACGTGGACGGGCCGGGCGTGGGGCCGGACTGCGCACTGCGACCAACCAACCGCTCGCCATCGCCGTGGGCAACTTTCTACTCATCACGCGCCGAACAAAAACGGGTCGGTCGAGTCGAGCCCGGCCCGACGCGGGAAGCCGCACATGCACGTTTTTCCTCCCTCTCCCTCCATCCGGCGCGTTTGGTCTGGTTAACAAACGATTTTTTCTTGCTCTCCCCATAATTGGTGGTTTCTTTTGGAGGCTTTTTGCTATCATTGATGATGTTGTTGGTGGGGGTGTTCGCTTGGATTTGCTCTTGCCTTGCGAATCATGCGCGATACGATCCTCCATCCCGCGCCGCATCATGATAAATTATTGTGCGCAATGCGTGCTTTGGTGGAAGAAATGGTGGTTACACAGTAGTACTAGGAGTACCTCTCGAATCACTTGATTGATTATATATAGCTTAATAATGTTCCATGTGATGCCACCTGGGACGTAGTAGTACTAATATTTTTGACTGCCAAATTCAAATGTCGGCCAATGATTATTGGCAGGGCGTGCCTGGCTCCCTCCATTAGGCAATAATTATAAGCCGCGCGTCGTTTTTTCTCAAAATATGAATGTAACAAGGTTTACAGGGAAATTGCCGAATGTACGTATCACATATGTAAATGTCTAAGGCATGTCTGCTCGCAGTTAACCATGTTCTTAGCTAGTACGTGGCGCTTATGAACCAGACTTATTCTCTCGGGCAGAAGACGACGCGCCCGCACGAAAGTCAAACTGCGAAACACATGGCCATTATAGCCTGCACACCAAATAATGAAATAATAATCAAGTAAAGTTAATTCGCCGGTGAACATGGTTAACAAACAGTCTGCTGCCTGCACCGTCGCTTGGGCAGGCAGGCAGGCACAGGTAACCGGATCCAGGATCCGGCTGGGCGGTGGGCGCAATGGATCGACCGTGTGCGCTGTAGGCGCATGTGTACAGCTGGGACTGGGGCACGTACCCGCGACCACCCCCGAGGATGCGGAGCCGCTCGTTCCCACCCACACCACACACACGGGCCACCCGACTAAACCCGGGCATGGACAGCCCGGCCTGACGACCCAACCCGAACCCGGCCTAAAAAATCCGGGCCGGGTCGGGTCGGGCTTTGCTTTCGGTCCGGGCTCGGGCCTGAAAACGCAGCCCGTTGCGTATGTCGGGCCGGGCTCGGGCCTAAAAAATCACGCAGTTTACACGGAGGCCCGACCCGGTCCAGCCCGAAATTGCTTGATTTTGTCCCTTCGAGCCGGGCTCGGGCTTTTACATGTGGTTTTTTGGCCGGGCCTAGACAGGCCCGGCTTGATTCCCGGCCCGGCCCGGAGAATGCCCAGGTCTACACCCGACCCTGCCCAACCCGGGGCGGGGGTACAAATACAGCGTCGGTTGGCTGGTCGGGGTCCCGGTGGTTGCTCGGCTTCATTCATCGGGCTACGCTCCGTCTATGTAGCTGGCTCCGTGCTCTTCTGGCCGGCCTCCCACACCGTGTACGCCCATGTGATCGCGATCTTCTCGTTCGTGCGTGCGTACTACGTGTAACAGGTGAGTGAAATCGCCTGAACCGGTCGTGCCAACGTACGTACGGCCAGTAGTAAGGTACTGAGAGGAACCCAGGTTGATTATTGTGGTCTGACAAACAAGACCGGACCTGGCTCTGGCTGGTTAGCAGACTACCGGGACACGGTCAGCTGTGTGGTCGGATCGAAGCCATGGCACGGACGGCGTACGCCCTGCTAAGACTATGCTGGTCAATTGGGTACCCGCACGTCATGCGCGGAACTCGTCAAGATTACATGCGGTGGTGCTGGACTATGTACTCGCCCGCGATTTGACTGTTCGGAACTTCGCCGCCGTATACGTACGTGTTCCGGGATGTTTGGCCGGTCGCCGGCGTCCTGCAAAAAATACGGTGGGTATGGCGGGGAAAATTAGGTAATTTTACTAC
>CBMN010002571.1:0-10098 GCA_000582825.1 Hordeum pubiflorum | reverse complement strand
AAAAAAAAAAAAAAAAAACTCGTCGGTCCTCTCTTTCCTCCCATCTTCCCAACACTCACGAACTCGATGACGAAGATTTTCAGGTGCAGATCGTCGATCCATCCATCAATCGATTCATCATGCATTGCATGCAATTTGAGGTTCTTGTGCGACTAATCCAGAGCATAATCAATTTCCTTTGCCGGTGGAGCTTCTGCAGGTCGAAGCGGGCCGGTCCGGAGGAGGATGAGGAGGCGGCGGCAATGGCGGCTGCAGGGGACTACAGGGACCTCGAGGGCGGCGGCAACAAGGACGACGATGGGACGCCGGCCGGCTCCGGCGATGGCGGCGCGGGCCGTGGCGACGCCGGGCTCATCTTCGCCGGCCTCGCGGCCTACTTCGTGTTCTTCATCGGCATCTACTACATACTGCTCGGCAACTTCTACCTCCCGCCCGAGGCGGGGGAGGAAGGCGGCGGGACGGTCGTCCTCGCCGGCGCCGCCCTCCTGGCCCTCGCCGGCGCCACGGTGGGCGTGATATCCATCTGCTGCTGCTGCCGCCGTCGCGACGGGGGCGGTTCCTCGTCCTCGCCGCCAGCTGATGATGAGCCAGCGTTACTTAGTTGATTGAGTTCGCATTCGTGTTTCTCAAGCAACGATTGTGGATCGTGGAGCTGCTGCGCAATTTCATGTATTCATTTATTTCAATTTTTATGTCATCTAGTAAACGAGTAGTTCGCAGTTAAGGTTGGCAATTTAGTGTATGCTGTGGACACAATAATCTCATATCGATATGCATGTTTCTCATGGGAGTAAAATCATATCCATAACCTACCCATTGAGCGGATATTCGTGCTCATACATACCATACAGCCATATTCCTCATGGAGTATGTAGTGTGCAGTGCTCGTACAATAATTTCATATCGATATCCATGTTCCTCATGGAGTAAAACCCTACCCATCGGACAGATATTCATGTTGATACCCATACTCATATCCATACTAGATGGGTACCCATCGGGCAGAAAATGAAATGAACATCGAAGGGTGGTAGCGTAATTGCTAGTTCCATCTGTAGTGGAGGTGCTACCAACCAAGAGGTTTGTATGGTCGATGAATTGGTTATTGGGATGAGGATGGGGTGGGGTATGAGGCTTAAACACATAGACTCGGCATCTTACGATTTATAACAAATGTTGAAAGATAATTGGGTAGGGTATGGACACAAAAATGTACCCATGCCGTGCCCATGACTAACCGGGTAGGATTTGGGCACTACCTATGGACACAAAAATGGGATGAGGGTTTGTGGCTCCCGGTTGCTCCACACCCATATATGTAAATAGCATTAAATAAAATATCAGAAAATTTCAAAAAAATCTGAAATTTTGGGATATGAAACAATGGCTGCCCGTTGCACACCCGTGTTCAGTTTCGTGAGGAATGGATGCCCATGGTAACGTCAGTAAAAAGACAAAAAAAAACTGTGTGTAAAAAAAAACTGGATGTAACATGTGGCGGACAGTAATTCTTGTGCCACGGATACCACGGGCATCCATTCCCCACAAAAATGAACACGGGTGTACAATAGACATCTAGGTTTCATATCCCAAAATTTCAGATTTTTTTGAAATTTCTGATATTTTATTTAATGCTATTTACATATACGGGTGTGGAGCACCCGGGTGCTCCAATGCATTTCCCCACAAAAATGTGCCTATATCCTACCCATGCGGGTCGGTTACCCACAGGTACCCACACCCACGGATAAAATTGTCATCCTTATACACAATATTGGACCAATGCATTTACTGCCTGAAAAATAATGTGTGGAGTTATATATGATTCGTGCTGGAAAAAACATGCCAGGTTTTGCTCGGGCACTGCATAGCTAGTTGGCTCATCACTCATCAGCACATAGTATTCAGTAGCAGCACAAATTTCATAAACAAGGAACCAACAGTACGTACGATTGGAAGTACACATGCCGCTTGCTGCGAATCCATACATTATCCGGTTACACAGCGACAATGGTGGGAGGAAAACCTCTCATCACATGGATATAGCGATGATGCAACGCCGTCAACTCGTCGTCGTTGCCACCGGCGCTACCCGGGAGAGGAAGTTTAGCGACGTTCATCTACTTTGCTACAACTAACAGCAATGATTCAGAGCGGAAGCGGAGCCCGGTCGGTCCTCGCAGTGGCCAGAGATAAACCTAGGATGAAGCAGCCGGCGGCGGCAACTGGCCATCTGCGGAGTCGTCTCGGTCCTTGCTCTCCTTCCACTTGGCCCAGCCCCATCGCGCTACGAGGAATGCTCCCAGTGCGTACACCTGCAAAGGTTACGAGGTGAATGAATGACGACTTGGTATGAAACCCGAAAAACAGAGGATATGCTTGTGCTGGTTTCCCTGAAGAGCAAATGACCACGAGACGGCCATATACTGCTGCAATATATTTGCTGGTAGATCACAGGAAACTAGAGGCATAGGGGTTATCTGAGCGAATTTCCTGATTTCTCTGTACTCAAGACAGTAAAAAGCAACTGATACGATAAGAAAATAGGAATATGCTCTGCATCAACAAGACGAACCAAATCAGAGCTTCTTACTGAACTTAAAATCATCGCTGTCTCTGTAAGTTGACGAAGACATAACAAATGATGTCTCACAGAACCTTAAGAGATACGTAATCGCTTCAAACCCCAGTGGCTTCAATGCGGTCAGTTGTTACTAAACCAGCGTCAAGTAAACATAGAATTGCTACATCCAGATTATACTCGCCATGCTCTATTTTGGAAGCAGAGATGATTCAAAAGCGACACACTATAAAGTAGTTTACGTGTGTACCCCATACCAAACGCCTAAACAGAAGCCTACAGTGTAGTTTTGAACAAGAAAACTACACAGGATATGTTGTGCTGATTAGTTATTATAGCACCATTTTCATCTAAGAAGCACAAAACAGAGGATATGTTGGGCAGAAATACGCAGTACTATCTAACAGGGATGAATAACTGACCGCATGGTCTCATACTGCTGCAAAATATTCACAAGCAAATCACAGGAAACTAAAGGAATATACATGTGGGTTCTATGAAGGAATGTCCTGATTTATCTGAACTTAAAGACAGTAACACCAGTGACAAAAAACGTACGTTACTCTGCACCAACTAGATGAACCAAGTCAGAGCTTCTTACTGAACTTAGCATCATCACCGTCTCTGCAAGCAGACGAAGACATAACAAATGATGTCTCACAGAACCTCCAGAGATACGTAATCACTCCAAACCCCAGTGACCTCAAACTGGTCAGTTGTTAGTAAATGCATTGTCAAGTAAAAATAGATTTGCTAAATCCCTATTATACTTGACATGCTCGATTTTGGAAGCAAAACACCAGGAAGTAGTTTACGTGTGTACCCCATACTGAACACCTAAACAGATGTCCACAGTGTAGTTTGGACAACCAAAATCATGATGCAAGTAGCCCGATTTCGTCCAGGTTCCGCAATCTATACTAGAGCACTCCCAAGGTTTTCAAAATAAGACCTCACAAATAGTGAAAAACTGAGGACTGATAGCTAATCTAGCGCATATTCATGGTGCAAATAATCACCAGGAAAATAATTAAAGGTAGGGCTCTCTGAAAGAATGTGCTGATTTCTTAGCACGAGAGACACCAATTGACAGAAAACAGCATAGTTGTGCATGAAGTAGATGAACTGAATCAAAGCTTTGTTCTTACTGAACTTAGAATCATCATTGTTGCCGTGTTACGCAGTAACCGGACAACATAATAAAAGTGACCCACAAAACCTTCAGAGATGGTAAATCACTTCAACCCTGGTAGCCTAAAAAGTGATTACTGGTTACTAAATCCAGCACCAATAGACACAAAATAGCACTGCATCCTCCGCATTATACTTTCCGTACTCAACTCTGGAAGCAGAGATGGCAAATCCTCCTGTTCTGAAGTTGAAAAGCAACAGTCAAGCCCATAGTTTATGGTCCACGCCGCATAATCCCCAAACGGATCACCTAAACGGCAGCCTGCTGTATAGTTCCGAGTTCCGACCAGCCGGAGTTCCCACCGAGTTCCCACCGATTTCCGCAATCTGTTCGGAGCCCGGCAGGCAGCCAGCCATGGATGGAGGATTTTGGCTGGGGTTTCTACTTTTCTGGCTCGGCCGTGAGACAGTAACAGACAAGTAAGCGGCGAGGCTCGCCGCGGGGAGCGAGGACGGTGATGCATACATACCTGCCAGAGGTTGCGGGGGGCGGCCATGTCCTCCTCCATGCCCTCGCCGGCGGCCGTGGGCGGCGGCGGCAGGTCCTCCTCATCCAGCTTAATCGGCGGCGGCTGCCTGGCCGTGTGCTGCGCGGCGGCGGGGAAGAACCGCACCGTGGACGGCGGCCCCCCGCCGTCGCCGTCGGCCTCCTCCGGCTTCTTCGCCTGCTCCGGCGCGCCCGCGCTCCCGGCGTTGCCCATCTCCGGCCCCAAACCCAAAGACTACCTCTCGGCGATAGGATTCGTGCGGTGCGGCTCGGGTCAGACTTGCGCCGGCTTAATTAAGGGATTTATTAAGGCCCAGTTGACAAAAAAATATTGGTGTACTGCCACTTACATCTGACTTTAAATTCAAATAAATCTAAGTATAGATTTTTTTTTTGTTTTACAAAAGGAATACGTATATTCATAGGCGTACAAGCCGTGAAAAGTTGATCCATTTTGTGATATTGCGGAGTGCTCCAAAAGAAAATAATGGGGTGCGGATTTTTGAGACATGGTTCTAGACGCACCCGCAAAGCATTTTAAAATATAAAAGAAATCAAAAAATTCTGAAACTTTTGCGTGCGAGCATGGTGGAGCGTCCTACTCCCATGTATCAAAAAAATATTTGTTTTGAAACTTTCTGTATAACGCTTTATTTTGAAATTATTGAAAATTAGCATTTTAAAAGTTTCAGAAATTGTAGAAATAATTCACACACATTCATACGGATGTATACCAAATGTATGTAAAATTTGATGATGATGTACATTTGGTGAGAGCTACACACAAAAAAGGGAAAAAAATTCGTAAGTAGTGCGATTTTTTAATGCCGGTTGATAAATAGTGCGTCAATATATGGACGGCCATGATGGCTTTCACGGAGCACATAGGACATATGTCCCTTCTCCACTTTTGCTTTCGTCTTTTCTTTTTCTCCATCGATTGGTTTGGAAGTACAAAGTAGATCCTGCACACGTTATTTTCTTTTGGACGACTAAGCAAATTAGGCTCTTCTGGAAGACTGACCAAATTAGCCTCCCTTAGTTTTAAATAAACATGCGATCCAATTTTATTGATCATCAAAACATAGTAATTGCAAGAATTGGAACAAACACGGACAACCATCAAATCAAAATTAAATGGGAAACGTTTGGAAAAACAACAGGCTGATAATTGGGCACAAGTCGATCGTCTCCGCTACCAGATCCGACTTTGATTAAGCGACGAGCAGCGTATCCCTCCCGCAAGCGAATAGAGCGCGGCTTTGCAATATGAAATCAAGTTGCAAACATGAGACCCCCAACATGAGAGGTCTTGCGGTCCCTCTATGCTCAACACCAACCCTTTTCCCTATCGGGCCTACTCAATACCAACCCTTTTCCCTTCTTATCTCCCGCGAGATCACGAGAACCGCTCGTTTTTCTTTTCTTTTTCTCCAAGCGGCGAGTCCGTCTCCCACATCTCTTCTTGACCTGCCCTTTTCGGCTTGGATGCACTCACCGAGAACTCGCCCAAGTTCCATCCGCTGCCAACAAAAAGCCAGAAACCAAGCACCGTTCTTGCCACTGCAGCCACATGCCACCGTGCCGGTTGCTGCAAGGACGCCCCCTCTGTGGCATGCTGTTGTATAGTTCCCTGGCTTTCTCCCGGGGTCGCAACATGGTTACTGTTGTTGCAGTCACAATACTGATCTTGTTTCACGGGAAAAAACAATGCAGGGAAGATTGCAACAAGATACCGGTCTTGTTTCGCAGGAAAAAACAATCCAGTAAAGATTACACCAAGGCTCTTGTTGCAGTGGGCCAAGCGTAACAAGGCTCCTCTTGCAAAGATCAGACAACTATTCGAGGCTCCATCAAACAACCTTGGAGGCGGTGGATCTTGGCCGACGCGTAGCGCTGCCCAAACTAAACTGAAAGTTAAATCAAAGTCGTTGTAGGCTCTTGGATGGTTTAAGGCACACAAGGCTGTGAACAAACTGATTAACAAAACAAGCCAGATTACATCCCTTTCTCGGTAACATGCCTTGCTCTGTACTGGCAGCCTGAAGAACCAGGTTCACAACAAACAGGTTAGCAACACATCATTTCTAACATTATTGTTCATATTACCACACTGTAACTGAATGAACCTCACTAACCCTGTTAAGACTTCGAGACCATAATCTCACATCACCAACATCTATGCCGAACAAGAATACATCTCTCTCACTAACAGCAAAAGAATAGCACGGGAGGTGCAACCAACCAAACGTAACAAACACTGCCACCACAGGTATGATAGATACTCAGATACTCAGTCCCTTTTGCCCGATATAGGGTTACACATTGACGAATCTAGGTAGGTAAGAAGATAGGTGGTGGGATCTAGAGGGGCGACAAAAACGACAGTGGTTTCACTATGATATCCGTATCCGGATTCCAAAAGACCAAGAGCAGCATGGCCGCGGCAGATGTGCCGCCATCGTCTAGCTTGAAGGCGTCGCCGTGGCCAGACACATCTGCGTCTTGACGGCTTCCTTGTAGGTCTTGTGCTGGTAGGTCAGCGTTGTCTCCAGGAGGTCCTTGAGAGGGGTCTTGGGGTTCCACCCTGCAGTTTGTTTAACAAGTGTTTCGAGATTATTAGATATCAGACACTAGTAGTAATAAAGGGAGGATAACAGAAGGCAGAACAAACACGCTGTTGCGGAGGAGTGATATGCATACCTAGCTGCTTGTTGATCAGGGTCATGTCAGGGATCCTCTTGTCGCTGTCATCATACCCTTCGCCGTAGAATTCTTTCGCGCTCACGTCGATCACAGGCTCCTCCAGCGGGGGCTCTCCTGAGACCTTAGCATAGACCTGCAGATGAATCCAAAAGAAATATTCAGAAAAGACAAGAGTAACAGAACATAAAGTTGCCATTGCTGCGTCGATGGCAATACCTCGGTCATCATTTCAGCCAACTCCCTAACAGTGACTTCATTGTCGGGGTTCCCAACGTTGAAGATATGACCATTGGCTCGAGCAGGGTTTTCCTTTGGCACAAGAAAAACAGAGATTTAAGTTCCACTGATGCGGTAGATACTGAGGAGCATCAGAAAAACAGATCGGAGATAAACAGAGAAGACATACGATCATCAAAAGAACAGCTTCAATGGCATCCTTGATGTAAACAAAAGTTCTCTGGGACTCGCCGCCATCGACAAGCTTCAGGGGCTCTCTGCGGAGGAGATTCTGCACATCCATTGGCAAGGTATATCTTGTAAGAAAAAAGACTGAACACAGTGCAATGAAGGTATCCATCCAAAGCAAGGGATAAGTTTACATACGTTGCTGAAGCAAGCCAAAACCCGAGGAACACCCTCGCTAGGACCATCAACGCCCGGAATGAAGTCCATCCTTGGCCCAATCCAATTGAAAGGTCTCACAATCGTGAATTCAAGGCCATTTTCTGCGCCTTCAGCTGGGGGAAACTCAAATGTACATGGTCAGAAAAAGTTTAAGGGTGCTACTAATGGCACAATCAACAAGTTATAAGTTCTTCCACTCACCAAAAACAAGCCTCTCGATAAGCTGCTTTGCGCACGCATAGGACCATCTTTGTTTTACGATTGGACCAAAGATGCAGGGTGACTCATCTTCTGTCAGCACATAAAATTCAGCTTCCTGTTTGAAAGGTAAAAGGCACACGGAGCATCAGCTGAACAGCCAGGTGAGATCATATGAATATGTGACTGTGACATGGGATGATGGGAAAAACACATCACTGGCAACCAAACAAATTATTGTTACTGCTAGGCTGAGTATACTATTGCTAAGAATGTAATGATAAGAATGTAATGATAATAATAGCAAAAAACATTGTAACTCAGGGTATGGTTAGTTGAATCTTTAAATGATGAAGCTCTAACTGAACAATTCAATAAGAAAAGGGGAGTTCCTTGTGGCAGCACGTTTTCCAAATTACTAATCCACTTGCAGAGCAATATGCAGTGACAGGCATATGCATGACATGGTTGAGCCAAAAAATATATTTCAAGCTAAAAGAGGGCAGACAATGTGAAATGACAGTATCATTGCTTACAACTAGTCCCTGGAAGTTACTATAAATGGTACCGGACAGTCAACGCAGACATATTAACAAACAAGCAACATAAGAAAAACCAACACTAAAATACACAAGACATAGCTTGAACAATTTATTATTGTCAACCTAGAAAAGTAATAAACTATATGAAATGACAGCATCATCTCATACAGCTGCCCTGTAAGTTACCACAAAATGGTGCTGGACATAGACAGACCATCACTAAAATGTAAAATCAATGTATGCAGTCAAACTCTGTTCTTCCTTTAAAGCCAAGACATGACATAACCTTCACACCAAACAACAATTACAAGACATTATCCCAGTGCCAACCAACAACCAACAAGTATTTTTCAACTAGAATAATTCCACTCCCAACCAACACCAAATATAGGCCAACCTTTTATTTAAGGACTGTAGTAAAAGAACAGGACAATTACAGGTGAGCATCAAATACAGGACAATTTAAGGATTATACCATAAAAAGGTACTCCCTCCGTTTCTCTTACTCCGTGTATTAGGTTTTGCTGAAGTCAAACTCTTCAAAGTTTGACCAAGTTTATACAAAATAGTATTGACATTAACCATACGGAATAAATATCACTAGATCCATCATGAAATCTATTTTCATATTATATACTCCCTTATTTGCTAGCATTGTAGATGTTAATATTTTTAATATAGTGAATTTGGTAAAAGTTTACTAAGTTTGACTTTGAACAAATCTAATACGCAGAATACAAAGGAAAGAAGGGGGAGGGGGAGTACTAGACAGATTAACCAATGAGCAACTCCTGTTAAGACAGACCATCACTAAAATGTAAAAACCTACGTACGAAGTCAAACTCTGCTCCTTCTTAAAGCCAAGACATTCCATAAGCTTCACGCCGAACCACCATAAGACATTATCCCAGTGTCATCCAACAACCAACAAGGCTTCAACTAGAATAATTCCACTCCCAACCAACACCAAATATAGGCCAACCTTTTATTAAAGGACTGTACTACAAAGAACACAATAATTACAGGTGAGCGTCGCAATCTATCCATCTGCCCCAGATCCACTCATCCAATCAACTCCACCCCAATCAAGTCAAATCAAATCAAATCCGTTAGTTTATTCAACCAACTAAAAAAGGCACCACATTATCCACTGATGTCACTTGGTGAGTGTCACACGCATACAGCAAGTGCAGACAGATAGTGCGAGCACTGAGCAAGGGAATGGGGATGTCATGTTCATCACCTTGCGGAGGGGGTGGTCCTTGGGGAGGAAGCTGCCGATGGTCTTGCCGTAGACCTCGCACGTGGAGAAGTGGATCAGACGCTTGCCGTTCTCCGAGCAGTACTTGACCTGCGCACGGAGCACCGACACGTGACGCTCAGACATTCTTCGCTTGGCAACAACGAAAGCACCGAGAATATAATCTTGGGTGAGCACGTACCACCGGGAGCGCGTCGATGAAGTTGCTGTAGATGGTGTCGAGCGGCCGCGTGTTGTAGTCCGCCGGCGTGCAGATCGCCGCCAGGTTTATCGTCTTCGAGGAGCAGAGGAGATCCAACAGGCCAGCCAGCCACCGACACGCAAGAACAAAATCGTCAGCGGCTTTCCAGAATCTCAGGGAACGCGGGTATTATTTTTCAAGCGACGAACGCGCGACTGGCAACCGAATCAAGAAACAAAATCCCAGGAATATCGTCCCATTTTTCGCGGGCCAGTCCGCCATTAGAGGCACCGCGAGAGCGAGCGGGGGAAAGAGGGGAGGGGGGGG
>CBMN010002565.1:2145-15979 GCA_000582825.1 Hordeum pubiflorum | reverse complement strand
TTGATACAAAATTTGATGCTTTGTCATCTGTGACTCACCCGGTAAACAACTTGACTAGGACCACCAATGTTCTCATTTGTATCAACAAGACTGACCGACATTAAATCTTTAGCACTCCAAAATAACTCAACATCTGGGGCAGGAATACAACCCGGGCTTTAGAAACAAACACAGCCGAAGGTAAGTTTGCAGAAATAATAGGCTTTGTCATACCAGTGTTCCCGCCAATAGTGATGATGCTATGGTTGCAGCTTGGAGTCAAGTTTATCTGCATGAGATAAGACAGTCAGTTGGAATAAACAGACGTGCTTGCGTGAGAGGTTGGGCGAGGGTGACTACCTTTCCAGGTTCTTTAATGTAAAACCCTTTGACAAACAGGGCATGTGCAGATCCGGTCACCATTGAATCTTCTTTCAGATTTGCACGAACTGAAATGTGTAAAAATCCGTCTATTGGGTTCGACTTAACAGGCAACAGCTGTGCAGGCGAGTACGGATGAAATACGCAGTAGGATTTCTTCACAGTGCGGTCACTCCATGGCTCAACAAACCTAAGGAGAGAAAACAGTGAGACTTCGATGTATCCTTGAAAGAATAACGAGGCACAGGTGGTCGAATGGCCATTATGGGAAACATACCCAACAAAAGAAGGTTCAACCTTGCAGTTAAATGGGACATTTATCTGATCTTTCACAGAGGACTCTGTGCTATGCCCGGCTGAATCGCTTCTTTCAACAAGGGAATAAAAGGTTAATCTCCACGAAGCATAAATAAATCCAAGAGTATCAAAATGTAAACAGCAAAAAAATAGTTTACTGCATTCCTTTTAGACTGGAGGTAGTAGCAGTGATTATATTATTTATAAAGACTATTATCTAACACAGGAGTACTGGCCTAGTTTCCATTACAGCTATATGCTTCTCTGTCCTCTCACTCTCTAATGTAGCGATAATTATATTTGCTGAGTATGACCTATTGCATATCTTACGCTATCTACTTTCTACATATTATGTCTGAAACCTCTAGTCTCAGATCATATTAGCAGGTAGTATCAAAAGCAGCATTATGACCTCAGGGCCCGTTTTTGTAATACTCCCTCCGTCCCAAAATAAGTGTCCCAACTTATGATAATCTACTGCTATACCTTAATTTCAGTTCGATAGGCTTATGGTGCACCACAAACCTATGATAACCTACTGTTACATTATTCTAACATAAGATCATATATAATTTACGATGCAAGTATAAACACCAGGACCATGTACCCAGTAGTGACTTCGAATTTGACTAGATAATAATCAACACGTGGAAGCAGTGTGATGATATGAGCACTACAGACCTTAACTTCACAGAGAACTTGTATCCATCAGGTGGAACAGCAGCATTAGTCAGAATCTCCGCAGGAGCATCAACAACTATCTGGTTCACCTTGAGCACATTGACAGTTGTCCACAGCTTCAGATTTGGGCCTTTGAAAATCACTGTATATGGAAAGAGTTTATCAAAACCCAAAGTACTAGAAATGAATTGTGTCTCAGTTCAACAATGCATTCTACTAAGCAGATATAGGTTTTAGTTCCATACCTTCTGCTATACCTTCACCACGTGCATGTGCTTCACCGGTTATTTGATTAACATGCATAACTTTTTCATTGGTACTTAACCACTGGCCAGGTCCACGCGCATCCATGCCTACAACAACAATAGGCAATGGTTATGAAAACAAGAAACATTGACAAACACAGAACATCGCTACCAACTGTCTACTTCATGCAGGATATTAAGCTAAATATTTTGCTCCCTTTCTCTAGCAAGATCTTTTGCTTTATTAAACATGTACTCCCTCCGTAAAGAAATATAAGAGTGTTGATGTTTACAGAGGGAGTATTAACTGCAAACTTCCTGGTGTTTGTCTTATCTTTCACCTACTGTGCTACAAACTTCCGCCCATTTATAGAGTATTCAAGAGATCACTGCATAGTGCTCACTAGAATGCAATCACTGCATGGTGCTAACTCAGAATGCAACATGCAGCAAGCAAAGTGCACAAATAAGATTAAGCACACCAAAATGATGTGACCAGAGATAATATCTGATACAATACTAAAGGATAATCGCAACAACTACTAGTAGGAAAATGGCTTCAGTGAACATACGGTCCCCAATAATCGTAAAGTTCAGGTGCTGGCCAGAATGAATCACCACATCTCTAGGATACATTCGCGCACCAACAGATACCTGAGAGTTAAAAAAACAAGTGTTAGTCAGTACATGGCAGCACTTCAATATGTACATCCAATCAAAAGAAACCAACAAAAACTGCATCTTTGTTTAGTACTCCCTCATTCCAAAATACTTGCTGTGGTATTTTGGAACGGAGGGAGTATTTGTTTTGCTAGTTCAATGGCACGGCCGATTACTCCCTCTGTTTCACCCCACCATGCACACAGATCAAGTAAACACTAAAGAGAGAGTTGATACAAAATGACAGTGCATACCCTAACAAATCACATGCTGCAACTAATTAACGTCTTCCTATGCATTAAAGTAAGTGTACAGAGCTGAAATATTGCATATTTGAATAATTCTCTTGATTTCCTGAAAGGGCACTTATCCTGAAACGTACTATTTTAAGAGCTTGGGAGATACAAGTAAACGGTCAACATAATTATGCCACATAAGTTAGAATAGCAGAATAACCCACCTTTTGTACAAGTTTAAATAGCTATGAATCCATAACATATCAAACATATGAAGAACAGATTCTAGAATGGCAAAAAGAATTGTACCATTATGAAATCTGATTTCCTTGAAGGATGGTTGATGTGCAACCTTACAAGAGCTGTCCCATGGCTTCTCGCCTTCAAAAAAGAACAAAATATGTAGCAGTTTGCATAGAAGACTAATGAGAAATATGCTCAACCAACTTATATTCTTGTCAGAACTACAATTAGCAGAACCAAGCTTACAAGCAATAAACCTTATAGGTTGTGCAGGTTTTTTCTTCCCTTTTTGTGATGTTGAAGGGTAAGATGTAAAAGTGGTATTCCCAACCTTGCGCGCGAGCACGGGCGCGCTCGCACACGACACACACGCACAATATAAAAAAATACTTAAAGTTTCGGTTTCGGGAAGCAACGCATACCTGTAGCACGAAACGTTGATGTGCGCCATATGTACCATTGACATCTCTGGGCATCACAATTGACAAAACATCAGGATAGTTTGTCTCAATCTTCACAGGTGCTACTCCAAGTGCTTCACTAAAGGTATAACCTGGTGGAAGGCAGGAAGATTAGAAATGAGTCAAAGAATTGATTAAGCATTCGATACTGGTAAAGGTGTTACCTAATTCATCAGCATATTTTACATCCAGTTCAACTTTATCATTTACAGAAAGATAGGCTGTCTGGATTGATGATTCTGCAGCAGCTACCCGTACTTGTGCAACCTGAACAATAATAATCACAGCATCAGCACGAAGACCATTCTGACCACAATGCATAGAGATTTAGAGAAAGGCAATTGTTAATCCCATGGTATCACTTTATCAGCAGTAGTTATAGAACACCTAGCACATAATAATACTTATAAAATATAAAAAGGAGAACTCCTGGGGTGTGATCTAGCTATGGGCTTCCTTCGGCATTGCAGTAACTTTCAGGAAGCTCTTTTGTTTTGACATGTTCAGATAGACTAATCCGTGGATGAGGGAAGCACAACACAGCAATATGAATTGACAAACTAGCCCCTAATCTCATAACAGGGCAAGTAGGAATTTCCTGTTTCTCAATCATAAGAGGTGACATCTATGGCTTCAATCGTACCAAGGACAGTATTGAATAAGTGATAATTCAAACGAATAATGAAAACAGCAATGATTCCAAAATAGATATCTTTGTAGGAATATCTAGTCATACATAATTTAAAGACTAAACAAACCAATACAAGTCTTTCTGACCTCAGCAACTCGTAGGCATGATGCTATTTCTGTTCTGCCAGTTGAGTGATCTTTTGCCTGAATACAATCAATTGCATTGCTTTCTCCAGTCCTAATTTTACTTCCATCAATAGCGTTAGCATTCTGCATAGCAGGATCACTTCTACCACTGCTCCTTAACAGAGAATATCCAATAGTGGTATCCAGGCCATTTGAATCTGGTTCTCCAAATGAATTAACTGATCTAGGTAAAAGGTCTGTGGTGGTATAAAAGGGTGGTAATAGCCATGTTATAGGAAGTCCACGTGCAAGTGGAGGATCTGGTACGACCAGGATTGTCTTGGAGGCATCATAAGATACAGATCCAGAACTGCCATGTAGCGAGAAATCACAAGTAACTGAAATGGAGATCTTGGTTTTCCCTGCAGATCTGTAACAACAAAAACCAGACATTGGGGCTCACTTGTTATTCGATATAATATGTGAGAGCATTCTTTTATTTTTATGTGTTCCAACGAAGACATTTTTATGTGAGAGCATTAGGGCTCACTTGTACAATAGGTTTATAAAAAGTGGTTGATACTCTACAACTTTGAAAATTGGCATGATATCATTTTTTAGAAGGATGACTAGTTTCCCTTTAATATGAAGCCACAGAAACAAAAGAAGTCCATCAGATTTAGGAAGGTTAGAGCATTCGATTCAACACACTACGCATAAGCAGTCCATGGACCAATATTATCCAAGCAGTACCTTCCAATCACATGATTGATGAAAGCATTGCTACTTCCATTGGATAACCATGGATAGGTTTTTCCTTCTGAATAAAGAGCTTGATTGAGTCCGTTTTGCCAAGACGTGGCCGATTGAAATGTCACAACCTAAGGTACAATAGTTTGTTAGTGCATGGGATTTCATACAATGGGAATAAAGAGTAAGAGTATTCTGACCTTCTGATCTGCTATCATCCAAGTGTAACTTTGACAAGTTTCATAGAAGGAAAATGGATCTCCCTGGGCAGCATATGTAATGTAAGATAAAAAATGAAAAACATTTGTGTGAAAACAAACAGAGACTAAACATACCTTAGGCACCAAAGGGTAGATTGGCATGCTACAGCCAACACAAAGACGGTCACTTTGAGTACTCAATGCCATAGCCACTGGGATACCCACTTCAACTCTTCCAAAAGCTTCACAAATGACGGTGCCTCCATTTGCCAAAACAGCTGCACGTACAGTCTAATGGTGCACTAGGTAAGTAACTAATATAAACCCAGAACTTAATGATAATTACACGCTTCAAGCTTCAAATAGAATGCTCAAAAGCAAGGTGCTAACTATGTGTCACCAAAATATTATAATGTAAGTTTTTACAATGACAATAAAGACACATGCATGTAGTGCAGTAAAATGATGACTCAGGCTACGACTTACAGAGTTTCCTACAGTCTTTGCAGACAGCTTTCCAGTAGCAGTTTGAACTTCCAACGTTCCCACGTTCAGACTTGTGTACTCAATGGAAACTCCAATCTTCGGACCACCTTTAACAGAGAGCTAGAGGAAAGAAGAAAGTACTCAGAACCCATTTGTTCCTTACATAAGTACAACCAAATGATAGTGATGACAACTAGAAATGCTAGCAGTATAGGGCCTGTATGGAAAAGAAGACTTGCACATGGAAGAGGGAACAGCTTGATTCTCTGTTTTCCAAGGGGGGGATACAATGTCCTCCCAAGAACATTAAAGTCTTGAGGAAATGCAAATAACCACATATAGGCGACATTAATTTTAGGGGTCAAGGTAATGATTACCACAAAAGAGGCACCCGGTGTGAGGTAGATGTACTCAGGATGTATTCGCAGTGGTTTGTACACTTCCACGTTTATAACCTGACTCAAAACTCTTTGCCCAGAGCGTTGCTTAGTACTAACCTGAAGATCGGAGACATAATGAGGGCTGCCAGACAATAAGCATCTCAAACCAACAATATATCGATTGTCAACTTACATAAAGAGATGTTGTCCCAGTTTTTGCAGCTTTAATTGAAAATTTTGGTCGATCCAGCGACTCGCTTGGATTAACATGATCCAGAATTTCATCACCAAGATGTACCTCAATTCCCATGTACTTGTACTGCAAAGAAAGAAATTGGTAAATGAAAGAGAGGTGACAGTAATAAATACCAAGAGATCAACTTTCTACCCCCAGAGGGTACCTACCACCCCTAGATCCAGCATTAGTTTTACTCTGAGATTCACATATTTTGTGTCCCTGTACTGTGCAGCACTGTACTCTCTGATGAACTTAATAACTTATTATACATATACAGCTTGTACTAACTGATTTTCATGCATGCGGGGCGCTGAAAATGAATGCACAGTTAAGTGATATTTGAATCCAGACCACATTGACCAGTCCAAGAAACAGCAACAGAGTACATTTGACTTTATTAAGGTGAAATGAGGATGTGGTATTACTCCCAGATGGTAGCAGCATATTTCTGTAACAATCAAATGCATGGAAAACCAACAGTGGGCAGAAAAATGCATTCAGTTGAGATGCTACAAAGTTTTGAGAAGGACTAAAAAACGTGGATTGGACCGAAGAAATAACTTGAGATTTATAAGATATTAGATCTGGTCTTGTTGATTGAATAGAAGCTAGTCAGTGCAAAGATAGATGATATCTAGTAAAACCTGAGAGTAAGACTACTTAGAACTTAAAATCTGAGTTTGCTTGGCATCTTGGTGAAGAGTTAAGGCAACTTAATATTAGTATAACCAACAAAAGTGTTCAAATGGGAAGAATGTCAGATTTCACAACCAAAGAATGCAATAATTAACACCAACAAATACAATCAATGGGAAAAATTTGCGCATAGCGGCACTAGCAGACCTGAGAATCTCCGAAGACTTGTCCATCTTGGGTCCCAGCTGAAATTTGAAAATCTTTTGTGGTTCCTTCCTAGAAACAAAGCAAGGTGTCAATGGAAATAAACCCCAAAGGTTTAGCGTCTGGAGAAAATAAATTTGCAACAATGAAAGCATATCACTGTACCATAATGCTGATGTGCTCTTCTGACAATATCTGGATCCAGTCAACATTTGCAACTCTAACCTGCAATAGCATAGACAACATGCAAGGAGTTGTCATTTTGACAAATAGTGGGCAGAAACAAATATTAGGACACCTGTATTGCTGCAAAATAATTTGACGAGAGTTAGCGTGGCCATTAATGAAGGCAGGTGTATACCACAAGTTTCATCATCTAAAGAAATATGCTAAATGACTAACTGGAAGTGCGATGGGCATAAAAGGTCAAACATGGCAAGCAATAAAAAACTTGGTTGACAAAACTTATAAGCGAAACGAAATACTGAGATCAGGGAATAAAGGTGGCAAAGGAATATACCAGAGAGCTAGTCGTCACTCTAGGAGAAAGGCCAATGTCCTGAATTGTCACGACAGCACGGCCTAAGCCTCTAGCACCAAGAATCAACTGGGAACATAGGGCCTTCCCTGGATGTTGAACTATTTGGGCCACATGTGTGTCATTGGTAGAGGCATCTAGAGAGCATGTGCCACCACTGACAGCTAAGGTTTCCTGTAGCACAAATACATCAGAGCACAAGTAGAAGAAGAAAATTGATAAAGTATTCTATGATGGAGAGAATTTAGAGTTGCCGTTACATACCTGTGCTTCACGATGGGAAACTAACAAGACATACTCTGGAGTGACTCTTAAGGAAGAAACAATCTGGGTAAACCAAAAATGAGTAGATAAACATGTTAGCAAAATCAAGGAAGTAATCAATCCCAAAAGAAATCTAGTATGATTACCTGCAACTGAATAGCATCTGTGAGATCGTCATGTTCGCTTGGAAGAAAAATGTGTTCTTCATGGGTTTTGCTAGCAATTCTGGAAGAAAAACCAATGACTGTAGCACGGGCAGTGCACTGGAAGTTCAAACATTGAAAAAGATTAAATTATGCATCAGAAATTTGAACACAGGAGGACATACTATTCTGAATTAGACTCTACATTCTGCAAACTAGTGAAACATTGTTCATGTATAGAAGTGGATTGCATCAACAAAATATGAGTGCTAAGGACAAGCATCTAGTTGATGTTAAATTCAACATTCAAAACAATTGGTGTGGACTGCAAGCCATACTAACCATTCCCGTCGAATTCTGTAGGACAAGAAACCTCTCCCAAGATGACTGTTCTAACATTTCAGCATCTTCTTGATCCAAGTAAGCAAGTCCCTCACATTCAGTGACTTCCCATCTCAAGCAAAGAGAGGACGAATTGGCAAAAAATCTTCCATTTTGATGTACACCAGCAGCGGCTAGGCGGATGCTTCTTCCATTTGAGATTACAACAGGAGATACTTGCAGCCTATTGGGGCTACGGTCAGCTTTGCTTGCCACTTCCAAAATATCAAGCCGGTTTTCTGTCAAAGTGTCAAAAATGGAGAAGTGCCACATCTAAGCTTTACAAAATGAGACTGTAAAAGGTATTTATCAAAGGCACTGTAATTTATGAATCATACTGGACTATCAATGAAAAAGAGCATGATCGTACCATTTTCATTTGCAATCAATGTTATTGCTGACGGGAAGTCACAAACAATTGATAGCTCTGATTTGGCTACAGCAGGCACAGGATGATCCTTCCCAATCATGTTTCCACGTGAAAACAACAGTTTCTACAAGAAAAAATATGATAAATTGAATGTATTCACTATTCAGCAAGGAAGCAATGCATCAGAATTGAATCAACTGATAGCAGCATTGAAAGTGCTTACAAAGATCCCTTTGCTCTGGCAAGAAACTCGGTATAGTCCACTAGATACTTTTTGCACAGCAGTAGAGCCCATGATATAATTTTCTGGTGCGCCAACAACATCAACAGTTTCAACAAAATCAACCACTTTGTCCCACTGTTCAGGCCCTCCAAAGAGAAACACATCCATGGTTGATCCAGGAACCAGGTACAGCTCCTTGGGAGAGTTGTTACCCATGTTCTGAATGCCACTCTGTAATCTAGATAAGTCAACCCAGTAACCACCAAACTGGTTTCCATTTCCTGCTTGAAGTACCAGAAGAGGATAATATGCAGATACTTTTGATGTGGCCTTCAGAAAAATGGGCTCATTAAAAGTCTCAAAATAGGAATCGGACTCGGAGGAAAACGTCGCAACTATTGTGGCTCGACCAGCAGCAGATGCATTTAGAGATATCCAGGCACAAGGATTGCCATATTGTGCCGAAGAACCACTATGATGCTTTAAGGCCTCAACAGTCAAAGCCTCAGATGCGTCAACAACTTCAAAAGTTCGATTCTCAGATAGTAGACTCCACCTTATAAAAGCATTAAAATAATCACATCTCGAGTATGGGTGTCCTGCAAAGAGAAACATTATAAACAACTATAAGAAATAAATAGCAGTATTTTCAGATCACAAAATAGCCAGCCATATCATGTTAATCACCATTAGACGTTTTAAATGTCACAGCAGCATGAAGTTGTGTTCCAACAGCCACCTCCACAGGAAAGATTGGCAATATAGCCAGTGCTGAAGGAGTGGATACTTCAATAATGACCTGCGTTATGAAGCGAACATAATGAGCTGAAAAAAGTGACTTGGCAACTTACTTAAATGAAAGACGAATAAAAAAATGTAGGTGGATTACTAAGGCCGTACAGAAGAAAGTTCACTCATAAAAGAAAAGGAAGAAAGAAACAGACCCTACGTAATCAACCTACAACACAGTTAAAAGTACCGATCAGAGGACATGCCTATTAAGTGATTGGACCACATGACTGCATGCATAGTTGCATACACAAATAGCATATGCGAGCGTGGTGTGCTTGTGCATGAGCTAGTGCAAATAGGTACTAGATGGAAAAGATAGATCACGCAGCTAGTTAGTACTCCCTCCCTCCGTCTGGAATTAATTGTCGCTGAAATGAGTGTATCTACACACCGAAACACATCTAGATACACTAATTTCAGCGACAGTTAATTCCTGACGGAGGTTGTACTTTTTGCATCTATAAGAAGATGCATAGACTATTAAATAAGATGTAAAATTCATATTCGACATGATCAGATTTTACGGCTCCTTTGGTTCGCAGGATTCTAAAAACGCAGGAATAGGAAAAATACAGAATATGATAGGAATGCATGCATGTGCAAAGCAGAGGACTGGTAAACAAAGGAATTCTGTCAACTTTGGTGTTTGGTTCATAGAAATTGGAAAAACACAGGAATTAAAGTCAAACCACATGAAAATATATAGTTAGAATGTTATAATGCCACTAAGGATCTGAGTCTTGTTCTTCATGCATAGGTATTTGAAAAGGAGGACCTAGTGGATGTTAGACATCCTATCTAAGTTGCACGGATACGGCGATACGGATATGGATACGGACACCGCCATACGGGGATACACCAATTTTTTGAAAACACAGATACGGGGATACGTTTGTATATATATAATAAATGCAAAAAGTATATAGAGAATAATGACTATATGAAAATATGACAGTTTAAGAATAATAATAATAAGGTGATAGAAACATGGAAAATGCACCATAAATATGATCCTAGTTTGATTCAGCCGCTGCAACATCAATTTGAAGCTGCGAGAGGGTAGGATCGGTCACATTTGGGCACTCGACGTGGGGAGGAATGAGGCGAGAAAAGGGAGGTGGCTGTCGTGGGTATGGATAGATAGGCTTTTCCCGTGTCCAAGAGGTATCCCCAAAGTATCTGAATTTATTTATTTATTTGAAAAACAGAAAATAGGGGGATACGTGTCCGATACGTTTTGAGAAGTATCCAAACGTATCCGAGTATCCGATACGCCTGATACGGCAGTTTCCAGAAGTATCCGGGTAACTTAGCCTCTTATGTTTTTCCTTTGAAACTGAGATCAAAGGAAAATTTCCTCAATTTTTTCCTTCACCCCATTCCTTTGAACCAAAGGCATGAATAGTATCACCATACGAATATTTCCTCTTCCTACCTTTTTCCTCCATTTTTCCTTTGAACCAAAGGAGCCCTTATTAGGTGTGCCCTTTAATTTGAAGTTTTTTGCTACACAAAAGAAAAAGGCTACAGGCAAAAATTGTGGAAGAGAAACAATGCATATATTATTTGACTAAAGTACTAAACAGCAGGAACAATATGCATTCCCTACATAATGCTTTTATAGTAACTGTACACACAGCAGTAAGATTTTAGTTTTATGCCTTTGCTGGCTACAGGTGTTTGTTTGCACAGAAGCAACAAGCCAAGAACTCCCATTCTATTAATAAGTCATTATTTTTAATGTATGTTTGCTATTAAGATGGCATTTCAATTAAAAAAGCGCACATAAGCAGGTGTGTTATAAAAAACTGAAAGGAAAAAGTAGTAGGCAAAGGACTCTTTCTTAAGTTCAAAGTACATTAGTTCAACACAAAATATAGATCTCACGGATCCCAAGCTTACTACTAGTGCAAAATGAAATAATTAGAATTTCTAGCAAGTGACCATTACATATTTATTTAAAGTAGATAAGAGTAAAAAACAGTAGTTTATGAGAGATCAGAATAACAATACAAAGGAGATTATATATTCACATACCTCGTCAAAATTCAGGAAATCAAAGGTAGAAACTACTTTGATGACAGCTTGACCAGGCTTTTTAGCACGCACAGTACGGGAATCAGACACAGAAACAACACTTTCATCAGATGAAAATAACTTGTAGTCCTCCGGCGTCTTACCGCAACCTTCAGTTGAGTACAAAAAGAATACCAGTCAAATCCATTTACAAACCAAAAGTGGGTTAAGACTGAAGATATCACGGCAATCATACCTCCAACTGCCGTCAGTTCGAATTCCTGATAAACTCCAGGAACCCAGGGTAGGTAAATAATATTGGAGTTATCTGTTCCCTCATCCCAGGTTGCCTTCACTTTACTGCATACATTAACTTTTTGCAGCAGCTTGAGAACCTAGAATGGAATGTGTCAATCCGGTAATCAGAAACCTTTGTGGCTTAATCATGAACTGCCAACACCAATTTAATGCTCTTTGCATGCAATACAAGTTAGAACCACCCCGAAAAAAAAGCTAGAAATAACATGAATATGCATGAAATGTACCTTTGCTGATCCAGATGCCTCTGCTTGGTAGGTTAAGGCAGCAACCAAATATCCTTCTCCCTGAGCAATGGGGAATAGCAATCTAGAAGTTTGCACTTCATAGGAACCTAAAGAGTTATCTGGAACCCGCGATAAGTTCCAAAGTTCCACTGTGCTGCTCTCCAATCTAAGATTGTTTTCCTGCCAACAAAAAACAAGGGTATTGAATAAACAAAATAAGATTACATGTGGTATATGGCCAGAACATCGAATCCATAACCAAAGTGCTAAAATGGTAAAATCATTATAGCTCTTCAGGTTTATTTTCTCAACATAAAGGACGTGGTGTTCCTTCTCCATGCATTCATCTATTATGACATAACATTGCGCAGAAGCGTGTACTAAAGAATGCATGAGTACCACGTGTCAAGATGAGATGAACAGGATTTAAAGGCATGAATACTGAAGATTATTTGTTAACTTCATGTACAAGGGCGGATAAAAGCATGCACATGCAAAATATTTGATGTGAATATTCAATTCTGCTGACACAAGCATGCATGACTTGCATTTATCTGCATGAACCACAGGAGTGAACTTATTATGGAAAATACATCTAGAATTCTAGAGGCTGGCACTTGTGGCTTGCTCATGTATTGACAAATTTATATTCATATTAATCAGTAAAACAGAGTATTCACGCGTAATTTTGAATTGCGGTGTTCATATTAATTTTCTGTGCATGGCCAGTCGCCCAATTCCTTCACAGAACAGAATCATGTAAATGCAGCTTTACAGAACCGAGCTCACTTGGTTAACTAGAGGTGCTGGTGCCCACAGTTGTTCAAGGCCTGCCAACAGGTGCTAGTGCCTGTTGGTCAATGTTTTATTTAATTTTGCTAAATATTTTGGCCATAGTAAACTAAACATTGCAAGTATTACACAAGACCTTGCATTCAGATCTAATGATCGTCTGTGCATTATTCGTGTCCAATAGTAAGTAACCAACAAAGGGAGGTAATCAAATGCATAAGATCAGATGAATAGTACCTCTGTAATAAATATCTCTCTATCATCAAATCCCTCTGCAAAAGCTTTTGCGAGAACCATGTACTTTTGACCAGGAAAAACGTACCACACTTCTGAGGATGGAATACTTGTTATCCCATGAAAATGACCGGAATCATCCATAACAGGAACTAGATAGAGGAAGAGTGTCCGTGGAATAACAACACGTAGAGATGATACTTGTTGGTGGCCAGAAACTCTTGTGTCTTCAACGACGACATCAGTAAATCCCAGACTCAAAGTATGTACAACACCCAAGGAACTATCCACTTGGGCCACAGAAGAATTCTTCACATGCCAAAGATGGTATTGTGATGGTAGATTAACCACTAAAAAAAAGTGGAACAAAAAGGGAGAAGACCTGTTAGCGTTCGTTAGCAGATATACAATAAAAAAAGTTTCAGCAGAAATTTTCTAAAAATTATACTGAAGGAACATGCCACTAAACCAAAGTGCAGCATTCAGAAATGGAGATTTTAGTGCAAGCATCTAAACCAGTTTCTTTGTTTTCCATTGAATAAAGATTTCTGTTGTATGCAAATCGTTTATCTGCAATGGCAGCATCACTTTTAAGTGTGGTCCTCTTCTGATGTGTTTCCATATATGACATGGTACCACAGTTTACTTTCTGATTAAACTGAAACTGGGTAAGGTATACTTAAACTAATATAAGAGCGTTTAG